>CM039582.1:15713726-15889417 GCA_022457205.1 Saccharum spontaneum
ACTAAAAATAACAAATATTAACCAATAAAGGCATTTGAACTACACTTCAAAAATTTCCCACAGAACATGCTTCACTAGTATTCTTCCTAGAAAGTACATCACTAAAGAAGATTAATGAAACAAGAATTACATTTTTCCCTTTATTAGTTTATTTACTACAATTTTTCTAAGATAACAGCATATATAACAATTAAATAAAAATGTACAGTAAAGTGTCACAAAAATAACATGGTATATTTTTAAACTGTAGATCTATTCACAAGGAACATTTCAAACTTTGTTTCATGATTTTTGGAGCTATAAATCTCAAGATACAATTTTTCAAAACTATTTCATAATTTCTGAGAAATCATTTTCTTTAATTCTTTTGAAAATCGCCGGTGAAAACGCTAGCTACACCCGGTGCAGTGAACCCACACGCGCTGACATGCGGGACCCGCGGGTCAACGGGCCCACCGGCCAGCCAGAGCAGCGCGGGGGAGGCGCTGACCGGTGGCGAACTCGCCGCCGGTGAGGTCTCCGGCGACGGGGAGGGCACCAACGGGTTCCCCGTGTCGAGGCGCACCCAGCGCACCAACTCCGAGCGGCGCGGGAGCTCGGGAGGGAGCTCGCCGGCGGGGATGGCGGCACGGCGGCGCGGGAGCTCGTCGGCCGGCCAATGCAGGCCACGGAGACGGCCGAGAAGATGAGCGCGAGCACCGCAAGGCGAAGGGAAGGTGATTGCTTGAGACCGGGGGAAGAAAAGAGCGCCAGAGAGCTCCGGCCATGCACGCCGGCCAACTGCGGCCATGGCGGCAGCGGAGGAGAAGGGCGGCCAAATTGGCCCTCACCTGAGCTCGAACGGCGGAGCGGAGATGCGCACGCGGTGGAGGGGAGCGGGGCGGAGCTGAGGCCGCGAGGAATCGGACGGAGGAGCGGCCACGAGCGCGAACGGCGGTGGCGGAGCTCCGGGAGCCGGTGATGGCGCGGCGGAGCGCTGCTGCGGCTACTGCGAGCGGGCGAGCAGGAATGGAGGGAGTGGCCGAGGCGGACGCGCGCGCGGAGGGGGGGTAAGCGAACGCGATGCTGCGGGGGCCACAGGGGCGCGTGTCGCGCGGTGCCGCCGGCGTACGGCCACGCGGCGGCCGGGCTCTGCCGCGGCGCCACGGCGTCGCGCGCGGGCGCGCGCGCGCGGGCGGGAGGGGAAGACGCGGCGCGGGCTGGGCCGGCTTCGGCCGTGGGGCCGAGAAGTGGAGCCGGAGCCCAGTAACGAATTTCGATTTTTTTCTTTTTCCAAATATTTTCCAGATTTACATTTTCTGTTTGAAATTCAAATTTGGGTATGAAAACGAAGTTTTCAGAAAATTGTCCCAAAACAAAAGTTGTTCAAAATTTTATCCTCTACAACTTTTATATAGAACATTTTTCAAATTCCCAATAGATTTTAAATTTGAGATTTAAAGCTAATTTAAAAATCAAACTCATTTATTTAGAATAATTTCAAAAACAGAATTTGAGGAGGATTTGAATCCAAAAATTCTTGCTCCAAATAATCAAGTTGATTTATTCTACCTTATTTAAAATTGCTACTTCTAAAAAGTACACTAACTTTTTCACATTTATTTTAAACTTAGGGTTTCCATTGATTTGTTTTTCAAGTTAAATTTGAAAAGTGATACAATCCAAACAATGTTAAACATGCAATGATGTTGAATGCTTATGTTTTGAAATGATAATGCATGCTTAACACCCAGGGGTGTTACAGCCCTCCCCCCTTATAAGAATCTCGTCCCGAGATTTTGAGTTACGAACCATTTATCGTAAAAATCTTTATAAGCAGTTTGAAGATATTCTCCCGTTTCCCAAGAAGCATCGCTCTCATCATGATGACTCCACTGAACCTTGTAGGTTGTGACCACTTTGTTCCGAGTGACTCGGTCCTTGGTATCCAGGACTCGGACTGGTTGCTCGCGATATTCCAAATCTGCCTTGATCCGAATACCCTGAGGTTGTATTCTCTCCTCTGGAACACGTAGACACTTCTTCAATTGGGATACGTGGAAGACGGGAAAGATCGAACTCATCTCTTCTGGCAACTGTAACTTATATGCCACGGGGCCCCTTTTTCTCCAAGATCTGGTATGGCCCTATGTATCTAGCAGATAGTTTCTTCTTGATTCCAAACCGTTTCTTCTTCATTGGGGTAACCTTTAAATAGACATAGTCACCTACTTGGAATTCCAATGGTCTTCTCCTCTTATCCGCATAACTTTTCTGACGAGACTGCGCTGCTTGCATGTTTTGTTGAATAACACGGACCTTCTTCTCTGCCTCATCTACAAAATCAATCCCGTAAAACCTTCTTTCTCCGGGCTCTACCCAATTTAACGGTGTTCTGCACTTCCGGCCATACAAAGCTTCAAATGGTGCCATCTTGATACTCTCTTGGTAACTGTTATTATAAGCAAATTCTGCCAACGGTAACCAGGATTCCCATGAACCTCTGGATGATAACACACAAGCTCTAAGCATATCTTCCAATACTGCATTAACTCTTTCTGTCTGCCCATCAGTCTGTGGGTGGTAAGCCGTGCTACGAATCAAACTAGTGCCCAAACCTTGATGAAGATGTTCCCAAAAGTGAGCGGTAAACTGTGAACCTCGATCAGACACTATTGTTTTTGGTATTCCATGCAATCGGACAATCTCAGCAATATACTTTTCTGCATATTGAGGTGGTCGGAAACTTGTTTTGACTGGCAGAAAGTGAGCCGACTTGGTAAGGCGATCGACTATTACCCAAATGGAATCATGGCCTTTCTGTGTGGTGGGGAGACCAGTGATAAAGTCCATACTTATATCATCCCACTTCCAATCAGGTACCGACAAAGGTTGTAGGAGTCCTGCAGGTCTCATGTGAAGAGCTTTAACTCTACAACACATGTCGCATCGAGCAACGTATGCTGCAATCTCCTTTTTCATCTTAGTCCACCAATAACGGGGTCGTAAATCTTGGTACATCTTGCTACTTCCGGGGTGAATAGATAGCTTCGAACGATGGGCCTCATCCATCAGCTTGTTTTTGAGCTCTCTATCCTTAGGTACTACCAGTCGATCCTTAAACCATAACACTCCTTGTTCATCCAATCGAAAGTGTTTGGTGGGTTCTCTCTTCATCTTTTCTTTGATGTGAAAGATTCCCTTATCTGTTTTCTGACCCTCCATGATCTGGCTCTCCAGAGTGCAGCTGATCTGAATATTATGCAACACAGCTGGATGTAACAAATTGAACCCTTCTTCAAACAACGGTTGCACATCAATTGCATGAGATTTTCTGCTCAGTGCATCTGCTACTACATTAGCCTTTCCAGGGTGATAGTGCACGTTCAGATTGTAGTCCTTTATCAACTCTAACCATCTCCTCTGTCTCATGTTCAACTCGGATTGGGTAAAGATGTATTTGAGACTCTTATGATCCGTGAAGATATTACACACATTACCCAACAGGTAGTGCCTCCAAATCTTTAGAGCATGCACCACTGCTGCAAGCTCTAAATCATGGGTAGGATAGTTAACTTCATGCTTCCTCAGCTGTCGTGATGCGTAAGCAATGACTCTTCCATTTTGCATCAGCACACATCCTAACCCATTTTTGGATGCGTCACAGAATACATCAAACGGCTTTTCTATGTCTGGTTGGGCCAGAACAGGAGCAGTGGTCAACAACTTCCGCAAAGTACAGAAAGCTGCTTCGCACTCCTCCGTCCATACAAACTTGTGATCCTTCTGTAACAGACTGGTCATTGGTTTGGCAATCTTTGAGAATTCTGGTATGAAGCGACGGTAATAACCGGCTAAACCAAGGAAACTGCGAACTTCGTGAACTGAAGTTGGTGACTTCCAGTCCATAACCTCTTGAACTTTACTAGGGTCTACAGAAATGCCATTTTCAGACAACACATGGTCGAGAAAAGGAACTGTCCTGAGCCAGAACTCACACTTGCTGAACTTAGCATACAGTCGATGTTCTCTGAGTCTAGTCAAGACTATCCGGAGGTGTTCTGCGTGTTCTTCCTCATTTTCTGAGTATATTAGTATGTCATCAATGAACACTATCACAAACTTGTCCAATTCGGGCATGAAAACCGAATTCATTAGGTACATAAAGTATGCAGGAGCATTTGTCAGTCCGAAAGACATGACAAGATACTCGTACAAACCATACCTGGTCGAGAATGCAGTCTTAGGCACATCTTGCGGCCTAATCTTTATCTGATGGTACCCTGATCTCAAATCTATCTTAGAGAACACTTTGGCTTTAGACAATTGGTCAAACAAGATATCAATCCGAGGAAGAGGATACTTGTTTTTAATTGTCACTGCATTCAGTGGCCGATAGTCCACGCACATGCGTAAGGAGTTATCCTTCTTCTTTTTCACAAACAGAGCGGGGCATCCCCATTCGGACGAGCTGGGACGAATCAACCCTTTCTTTAACAAGTCCTGAAGTTGTTTCTTCAATTCTGCCAACTCATTGGGAGGCATCCGATAAGGCCTTCTCGAGATCGGTGCTGTTCCTGGAATTAACTCAATGGCAAACTCGACATCTCGGTCTGGCGGCAGTCCCGGTAACTCCTCTGGAAACACATCTGGAAACTCACAGACCACTGGAATCTGGGCTAGCAGAGTAGTTTGGACCGCACAAGATGTGCTAGCTAGGTCTACCCTTCTAGGTAGGACCACCCGAAAGGTGCCTTCCCCATTGGGTTCCTTAAGAGAGATACTCCTTCCTCCAACATCAATTACAACTCTCATGCGATTCATCCAGTTCATACCCATGATCACATCCAAAACTAACCCTGGCATGACTATCAGATTAAGCTTATATTGCCGGTTTGATATGTTTAGGGTTACTCCCTGAACTATCTGATTAGTCAACAGATCAGCCCCAGCTGAACTAATTTTATATGCACATTCCAATTCAACTATCTTTTGCTCATGCCTTTTAACAAATGCTTGACTTACAAAGGAATGAGACGATCCGGAATCAAACAAGACTACTGCAGGATGATTGTTGATAGAAAACATACCAGCTGTCACCGGTTCTCCTTCAGGGATATCATCCACAGTGGTGTGGTGCACACGAGCTTGATACTGCGTTTGCTGTTTCTTGGGATAGGGACAATACTTTGCAAAGTGTCCAGGTTGGTTGCAGTTGAAGCACGGTCCCTTCACTTGAGCCACAGTTCCCGATGAACTGCCTTGTCCTGTCTTTGTTTGAGGCAACGCTATCTTGAACGGCTTCTGGTTTCTCTGGGATGGCTGAGCATTCTGATTCTTCCGCTGCGGTGGCCTAAACCTTGCACCGGGGACGGGCGAGCGATAGGCCGGGCGGTTGTTTACTGGGGCCCTGGACTGAGATGAACCCGACTCAAAAGCCCTCTTACGGATCTTGGAAGCGGCATAAACATTGTTGTTCTTCTCTTGCTTAAGACAGTCACTAACGAAGTCATTGAAATTAGTTCTCATGTTTGTACCCACATGTTTCATCATCTTGGGACTCAGGCCTCTCTTGAAACTAGCGATCTTCTTGGCATCAGTATTTACCATATCAGGGGCATAACGGCTCAGGTTATTGAATGCATGCAGATATTGAGTCACAGTCTTCGTGCCTTGATTTAACGCCAGAAATTCCCCAAGCTTCATCTCGGTCAGACCTGGTGGAATGTATGTTCCACGGAAGGCGTCAGTGAACTCCTTCCAAGTAATATGGGCGTGGGGAGCAAAAGTGGTGCGGTGATGCTTCCACCACATTCCTGCCGGACCTTGAAGCTGATGAGCTGCGTACTCAGTCTTCAACACTTCAGTCATTCTCAGGACACGAAACTTATCTTCCATCGTATTAATCCATTCTTCTACATCTAAAGGTTCTGCGGCTTCCTTGAAGATCGGTGGGCGAGTATCCATGAAGTCCTTAAAACTGCTGTACTGGTTTGCTTTGTGGCCACCCTGGTTTATCCCCCGTCGGGTATTATCTGCGATACTGCGTAGCGCAGCTTCCATATTCTGTTGCATACTTTCCATGTTGCGTTGGCTTCCCAGGAATTGGGCGAAAAACTGTTTTGCCGTGTAGGGTGGAGGAGGCGGTGGTGGATCACGGTCATCATTAGCAGCTGCACTGCCACCAGCCTCAGCGGCACCATACACGGTACGGCGAGTGTTCGGCATCTGCATGTTTCAGCAACAGTAATTATTAGGTGATGTTGTAGAAATTGCAACCGAATGAAAAATTATGCCGAACTGAATTCACTGGAGAGAACAAATTCATACAATAAAACAGGGGCACAATAAGTCATCCCAATTAACACAACATCACTAATTATATTACTTAAAGCACACACATCGCGTCCATTACAACCAAGTTGCCAGCATACATACACTGGACTTTTGACGTTCGGATATCGTCACAAACACATCCAAGCTTTCCAACATTACATCAAGCTCTAGTCTTCTACTCATTATTACATGCTCAAGTGCCAACAACGCAAAAGATCATGCAAGCGGGACCTAGTAGCTAGCGCAACAACTACTAGCCTACTCATCGTGGTCGCTGTCTAGGTCAGAGACGTTGGCGTTGCCGCCAACTGCAGCGTCGTCGTGCTCCTCAGCTGGCGCCACGGGCTCTGCAGGATCCTCGTCTACGTCCAAATCCATCTCGGCTGCGCCAGGGAGGTCATAAGGATTAAGCTGATTGTTCAGCCTATGGACCTCTTCATGCAAGTTATCATTGTACTCCTCTGCATCGACCAACCGCTGCTCTAGCTCAAACTGCCTAGCTCTCAACACATTCTCTGCGGACCAGGCTTCATTCCTCTGATGGAGCACATGAGCCAACATGCTCTCAGCATTCCTGTGGGCGGTAGTCAGTCGCTCAAGCTGCTCTCTCAGTGCACGTACATCTCCCTCAAAGACCACAGTCCTCTAAGTAGCCTGATCTCTCTGACGAGTCAACTGGGCCATCTCAGCAGTGAGCCTCTCAATCTCGGCGTCGTGATCTCTCTGAAGCTGACGGCGGTCATCACGAGCCTGACCCAGAGCACTAGAAACACGTCTCAGACTACCTTCCACTCCATCGAAGGCTCTCATCACTGCGAACATGGCACTCATAGCAGGGTTGTCACTGTTTTGTGCCTCTGCTGCGCTAATCTCCAAAGATCTGCCCCTTGCCTGCTGCCACGAGTCAGTGGAGGGGTTGCCCCTCGGAAAGACTCCAACTATAGCTGCTGCCAACTCCTGAGGAAAGCGATCCATGATATCCCTCAGGATCCCAAAGGCTGCCCTCTCAGCGGCTTCTTCAGGGGTCCTGCCAGTTGACTCAAAACGCCAACCGGTCCACTCAGAACCATCACCACGGGGACGAACTACTGCTTCCACAGTCACCAAAAGTCCTTCGCCCATCCGCTCATTTGACCAAAAGTAGCGGGGCTCCATACCATCAGGATAGCCTACATAACTGAGCACTCTCCACAAGAGCGTAGGCATCCCAAACTCTCCAAGAAAAGTGTGGCGCTGGCGAGTGCGCGAAGCAAGCTGATGACGGGGAGCTCTGCCGGTGGACTTGCGGGCGGTCTGCTTGGTACGGGCCATCTGTAGCAAAATTTTATTACATGGGTGAGAACCAATTTTTAAGTTGGCAATTTTTATCGAAATGAGATAAGCAACTTATAAGGGGAGGAACAATGCCATGAATGAGATGCATAACATGATGCATGCACGTTCCGTACGTCCTCACAAACTTAGGAAATTAATACTACTATCGGAATAAACGGTGGCATACAACGATCTCTTGTAACGTAACTAATACGTGCTACTCGAAAGCGCTGTTATGTACCTGCAGAAAAACCACTTCAGCCCAAACCTCACAGTATGAAATTATGCAAGAAAGCAGTAAAGTAAGTTACTTGCTCTACACGCATCCCCAGATACGAGTATAACGGTAACCACTACCCGAATCATCGTCCTATTGACGGCATCGTCACTGCATGACGGAATTTCCCACCAATGATACCCTCATACAAACATGCGCATGGCACGTGAGTACTTCGGAATCACTTAAGCACTCCCCTAGATCGGCAGTGTATCCGACCATGCACTCACAACTCTCACTTACCAAGGCGTAGAGGTAATTGATCCATACATTACCACTCAAGTGAATGGCACTCATACAATAGCACGCCGTATGAGCGACGAAATTTTAAATATGATGCAAACCCCCAAGTTAGTACTTAAATAAGCCACCTAGAGTCCTTATCGGGCATAAAGGATATGACCACTGGCACACTTTTAAGTTCAAAAGCTCATTTGAAAACACAGTTTTGTTTTTAAATACTCATGTGAACAGTAACATGCTAAACCATGCTCCGATACCAGCTGTAACGGATCAACGTAATTATACGAGATTAAGTACGAAAATCTACCACCGAGGCGGTTAATTTAACAAACTTAAGCCCGTATAACTCGCGATTCCGTGAAATCACGAAGGATTTCAAACCAACCAACATACAACCAAGATCGTACTGATTTAGCAGCCACAGTTCACACGATACATAAAGTTGATCATAAAAGTAGGATACATCGGAGTTCGGAAATAAGGTTATTACAACATAGTTTAACATAAGGTAGCGGAAGCGAATAGTTTTTACGCACACACACTTAGTTCAATTACAGTGCCAGTAAATAGTCATGGTCCACAAAAGCAGTAGATAAGATAATCAGAACGACCTCTGCCCAAGGTCCTAGTTGTCACCCATCGCCGGATACAGACAGTTGGAGCAGTACCCGTAGTACATCTGACCATCTGCAACAACAATGGGAACAACGCCCTGAGTACGAGAATGTACTCAGCTAGACTTACCCGTCAAAAACCAGAAATAACATGACACCAAGGAGCATGCAAGGCTTTATGTAGTGTACTGGCTTGACTCATTTGCGAAAGGCATAAGTTATTTAGGAATAACTAAAAATAAGTACTTTTAGCATCATTTTATGATAACCTATTCATGCTAGGTAAGCACCTATTACTAAATCAATCACTTGATTACACATTAGCATCAAAGGTTACCATCTCAGGTTTAGCATTTCCAACATTAACCACATAACCATCTGTGTTCCATCATTAACACTATGATGCCGTAGCTCGAGTCAAGTGCTCACTAACCGGGAGCGACAGCGATTCGAATCGAATTCCTATCCAGCTGGAGATTTATTCCTCACACAAACCATGCTTCCCCCGTCAGGGTCGCGTAGATCACCAATGACACTTTCCAAGAAGCCGCGGGATAACAATCATGGATCGCACTACCCAGGGACCGCCCGACTGCCAGGACGCACCTTGGGCTTACTCTTCGCGTCCCCGTACACCCCCTTCAACACCAGTCTGCCAACCCGAGTTTATCCCGGCTCGAAAAGTGTCGCTAGCTTCGCGGTCGAAAGGTACTTTATTCGGCCAGCTAAATGTGAGGCATGCGTTCAACATGACAAGAGGGACGAGCAACGATCGGTCCTTAATCGACACAGACGGAATCACTATAGTCCAAAACCCCATAAGACTCCGCCCGGTCTCTATTTATACCTCAACACTTGGTTACTTTTCAAGATTCATAGATACTGCTAACCATAGCCAGGTAGTCGCCTATACTCGCAGGTGACAGGAAATCACCCGACTTCTACCGATCTAAGCATGGCTAAGCAATTCACTCGATCCTGACCTAATAAGGTAACAGTAATTCTGGTGGACAAGGATAGTAATGCAACAACGGTTTCACTCAACTCCTATAACTTAATGCAACAATATATAATTATAATTCAGGTAAGTAAGAATAACTTTTATAAAATAGGAGACTTATAATGCTCCGGGGCTTGCCTCTTTCGAACGAGCTAGGATGGTGGTCGACGCACTCTGGCAGCTCCTCGCTTGGCTCTTCCTCCTCGGGCACCTCCTGTGCCTGGGGCTCCTGCTGGTCCGTCCAAGCCTGCTCCTCGGTTACTGCTGCCTGCGACTCCTCCTGCGATCCTGTATGATGCAAGTGCATAAGTACATGCGAATGATGCATCGGATTATGATGGAATGATGAAGTGACATGAGATGCAGACGAGCACATGGAATGAGCAGTTAGTACAAAACTTCATCTTCTACAAGGTAGTCCACGTCATCCAAGAACATGTACCCCAAGGTTTACTTAATTTGATTGCACTAACTAACATACACCTGACACAAGCAAGTAACCCTAATTAACCAAACCTTACTAACCTAACTCATCCACAACATCAGCAATACATAGTGATGCTTCAAAGATACACCAAACACATTTCTTTCTTCTTAGATTCTCATAAAGAATAATCATTTATTCCTTATTTAGCTAGGGTTGTACTGCAACACCTATCTCTGGTGTAGATAAAAATCTACAAAAATTACAGTAGAGCATTCTTACTCTAACTAAGCTACCACTAAATTTTCATGGTAAAAGGAATGGTAAAACTACTTGTACAAAATAAACAAGTTATGGCCTAAAAGTGAGCATGAAATTACTTTATACTAGGAAAAGTATCAAACAACAGATTTCACATTTTTCCTAGGTTACCAACAGTAAGCTAACATACTACAAAAATTATCATAAGCATGTTATATACAATTATTGATTTCTACTAAAAATAACAAATATTAACCAATAAAGGCATTTGAACTACACTTCAAAAATTTCCCACAGAACATGCTTCACTAGTATTCTTCCTAGAAAGTACATCACTAAAGAAGATTAATGAAACAAGAATTACATTTTTCCCTTTATTAGTTTATTTACTACAATTTTTCTAAGATAACAGCATATATAACAATTAAATAAAAATGTACAGTAAAGTGTCACAAAAATAACATGGTATATTTTTAAACTGTAGATCTATTCACAAGGAACATTTCAAACTTTGTTTCATGATTTTTGGAGCTATAAATCTCAAGATACAATTTTTCAAAACTATTTCATAATTTCTGAGAAATCATTTTCTTTAATTCTTTTGAAAATCGCCGGTGAAAACGCTAGCTACACCCGGTGCAGTGAACCCACACGCGCTGACATGCGGGACCCGCGGGTCAACGGGCCCACCGGCCAGCCAGAGCAGCGCGGGGGAGGCGCTGACCGGTGGCGAACTCGCCGCCGGTGAGGTCTCCGGCGACGGGGAGGGCACCAACGGGTTCCCCGTGTCGAGGCGCACCCAGCGCACCAACTCCGAGCGGCGCGGGAGCTCGGGAGGGAGCTCGCCGGCGGGGATGGCGGCACGGCGGCGCGGGAGCTCGTCGGCCGGCCAATGCAGGCCACGGAGACGGCCGAGAAGATGAGCGCGAGCACCGCAAGGCGAAGGGAAGGTGATTGCTTGAGACCGGGGGAAGAAAAGAGCGCCAGAGAGCTCCGGCCATGCACGCCGGCCAACTGCGGCCATGGCGGCAGCGGAGGAGAAGGGCGGCCAAATTGGCCCTCACCTGAGCTCGAACGGCGGAGCGGAGATGCGCACGCGGTGGAGGGGAGCGGGGCGGAGCTGAGGCCGCGAGGAATCGGACGGAGGAGCGGCCACGAGCGCGAACGGCGGTGGCGGAGCTCCGGGAGCCGGTGATGGCGCGGCGGAGCGCTGCTGCGGCTGCTGCGAGCGGGCGAGCAGGAATGGAGGGAGTGGCCGAGGCGGACGCGCGCGCGGAGGGGGGGTAAGCGAACGCGATGCTGCGGGGGCCACAGGGGCACGTGTCGCGCGGTGCCGCCGGCGTACGGCCACGCGGCGGCCGGGCTCTGCCGCGGCGCCACGGCGTCGCGCGCGGGCGCGCGCGCGCGGGCGGGAGGGGAAGACGCGGCGCGGGCTGGGCCGGCTTCGGCCGTGGGCCGAGAAGTGGAGCCGGAGCCCAGTAACGAATTTCGATTTTTTTCTTTTTCCAAATATTTTCCAGATTTACATTTTCTGTTTGAAATTCAAATTTGGGGATGAAAACGAAGTTTTCAGAAAATTGTCCCAAAACAAAAGTTGTTCAAAATTTTATCCTCTACAACTTTTATATAGAACATTTTTCAAAATTCCCAATAGATTTTAAATTTGAGATTTAAAGCTAATTTAAAAATCAAACTCATTTATTTAGAATAATTTCAAAAACAGAATTTGAGGAGGATTTGAATCCAAAAATTCTTGCTCCAAATAATCAAGTTGATTTATTCTACCTTATTTAAAATTGCTACTTCTAAAAAGTACACTAACTTTTTCACATTTATTTTAAACTTAGGGTTTCCATTGATTTGTTTTTCAAGTTAAATTTGAAAAGTGATACAATCCAAACAATGTTAAACATGCAATGATGTTGAATGCTTATGTTTTGAAATGATAATGCATGCTTAACACCCAGGGGTGTTACAGGTAGCTTGACCTAGGCGAGTCCTATGTTTAGGTGTGGTGCACACTTGTTAAACTTAGCGCTAGGTAGCTCTAGAATAGCTCAAAGTTCAGTTGGAAGCAACTTGGTTCAAGTTGCGACGCGTTTCGGAAAGTTTAGGGTGTTTTTCCCTTGACCGGACGCGGCCCTCGGCATGACCGGACGCGTCCGGTCAGTTCAGTTCCGCGACTAGGATTCGGCGCTGACGACCGGACGCGGTCCTTGCGAGGACCGGACGCGGTGGTCAGAAGCCGACACGTGTCACTTGAGGGAAACACCCGATCGGACGCGACCTGGGTGTGATCGGCGCGTCCGGTCACGTTCCAGTAAGGTCCAGCGAAGACCGGACGCGTCCGGTCATCACCGATCGGACGCGGTCGCGCGTCCGGTGTGGTTACAGTAAGCTCCCTGCACGATCGGACGCGTCCGGTCACCCCTGACCGGCGCGTCCGGTCACTCAGCCAGACTTTCGGTTTTTCGACCGTTACAGGGGACCGGAGCGTCCGGTCACTTCGACCGGCGCGTCCGGTGTTGGGCATTCTTAACGTCACTACCAAAAGTAGACTTAGTTTTCTAATTCTGATAACGGCGCCAAAAATGCCAAACCTATCCCTCATGCCACTTAAGCCAAGTTGTCATCCCCAGCATGACACGAGAGACGCGGTATTGAAATATGCAATTGCTCATCAAGATAAATAATAAAAGGGATCTGCAAGCGCACAGATTAATACCGATGTAGCATTTTAACCGGGAAGTATTCCAGGTATCGTTATTTATATTTTTACCACTGGGAAGGGATTTCTAAGTATCATGGTTGATAATGGAATGAGAATAAGGAACTGAGTACACATCGTTGCATGTATAACCGAGAGTATTTATCAATCTCTTTATACAGGTATAAATGTCACATTAAGTAAAGGTAAAGTGATAATGGTGACAAAGATAATTAATCTGATCAGCTAGCCACATATAATAATGATAAGCACCTCAACAGATATTCTAGCAAGTCATTAGCATAGAATTAGGATGAACTACAAAGATATTCCCTAAGTTATTATTAACTATAAAGTCTAGCATATCATAGTTAGTGCAATTATACTTGGCAATCATGGTGAGAAAAGACTATATCCATGCATAGTGAATATTAGCAAGGAAGATGAAGAACATAGCAATCACTCCCCTGTAATAGTGTTGCTCTGCCTGCCCTATACACGAGAGGGGGACTATATAAGAATCAACGAAGCTGTCACTATCGCGAACTACCCCACAATCCGGCATATAGGGTGCAATCGCAGATAAATACGGTATAGACACCACGTCTACACAATAATTATCATTCACCCACTGTACACATGGATAAACGCTATACGATCCTAGGCATGTATATAATTCCAATCTAACTAAGCCAAGCATATAACTATGATAAACTAAGAACAATATAATTGCAAATATAATCAAGTAGAGCAAAGTCATAACCAATATATTGAAATAGAACAAAGTCATATTCATAATATTGAAGGACAATGATGAACAATTGAAGAACAATAGAGGAATTACCAAGAATCCTCTTGACAGATCCGGGAACCAATCGAAGATTGACTCATTCTAGTTCTAATCCTATGTAGCTATGCTAACTAGAGATCTAGTTGATGTGGTGGCTCTAGGGCTTGATCAGAGGCTCTCCTCCTGAATTAGGGTTTGAAGTATGAGACGAGGGCCTCTCCTCCAGGGGCAGGGGCCTTGCTTATATAGCCCTTTCGGATGAATCTGGGCCGTCTGATCAAACCGACATTGAACGGACGGTTTTCCTTGATCCTCTAGGTCGGTGGAGCATAATCCTCGAGGCGGAGCCTGATTGGCTCCGGGGCCAGGGCGGGCGCCCTAGGGACTAGGGCGGGCGCCCTGTCCCCGGCTCTGTTACGCCTCCCGTTCGTTCTCGTGGCTTCTGGACTCTTCTAGATGTAAGATAATTACGTGTTCGGTTAATATCCCGTCATTAATCCGACATGTGGGCCTTTCTTCCGTATTTCCTGATAACCCCCTGCAGAAATAGATAAACAGCAAAACTCGTGGAATTCTGTCAGATAAAACCCTAAGTCTAGGTGTTGGTTTCATTTGGATCCTTTTCTCTATTTATTTGATAGTTATAATTGATACTTAAGGACCGTCAACATCCGGTCACCCCGTGTTTTGCCGAGTTGGCAGGTAATGGTTCGTTTCGACTGTGGGGTGTATAAATACATCCCCTCCACCTCTTTTAGAGGTCTCTTGCTCATTTGATCAGCTGAGAAACACCTTTAGAGTGCAAGGGAGTGCAAGAGCTCTAGTGAGGATTGTGTTATGAGAATCAAAGCTTGAGAGTTCCTCACTAGCGATTAGAGAGTAGCAAGTGTGCATCCACCTTCTCATTAGGCTCGTTGTGGTCAAGTGAGAGTTCTAGCTTGTTACTCTTGGTGATCGCCATCACCTAGACGGCTTGGTGGTGATTGAAAGTTTGGTGATCATCCGGCGGAGCTTGTGGATGACCCAACTCATCTTATGAGCGGTTTTGGGTGATTCACCGCAACGGAGTGTCGAAGAATCAACCCGTAGAGAGCACTTGATCCTTGCGCGGATCAAGGGGGAGCTACACCCTTGCACGGGTGCTCCCACGAGGACTAGTGGGGAGTGGCGACTCTCCGATACCTCGGAAAAACATCGCCGTGTTCCTTGCCCTTACTTTCAAGCATTTACATTCTCGTATTTACTTTCATTGCTTGATTTACTTTCCTAGAATTGCCATGCTAGACTAGGATTAGAAACTAGGGTGCAAAACTTTTATCGGTAGAATCTCTAGGAACACAAGTAGGCACTAGGGGTGAATTCC
Organism: Saccharum spontaneum; assembly: GCA_022457205.1. Lineage (NCBI taxonomy): Eukaryota > Viridiplantae > Streptophyta > Magnoliopsida > Poales > Poaceae > Saccharum > Saccharum spontaneum. The sequence goes on from CM039582.1 coordinate 15,729,035, forward strand.
GGCTTATAGGATTTAATTCTTGCAATTAATTTTTAGAAAAGCCCAATTCACCCCCCACTTGGGCATCTTGATCCTTTCAACAGTGCCAGATAAAGATCAAATCCCACAAAAGCATCAGATGAGACATATGGAGTGACCACGCCCATGGTCCTAGTTGTCACCCATCGAGGGATACAGACAGTTGATGCAATATCCATAGTACATCTAGTCATCTACAACAACAATGGGAATAAAGCCCTGAGTACGAGATGGTACTCAGCTAGACTTACCTGTCTTAAACTAAAATAAAGTGACACCAAGGAGTATGCAAGGCTTTCTTTTAGTGGGCTAGCTGACTAAGTTGTCATGAATAAACCATTTTAAGTATTAGCATCAATTTGATTATGACCTATCGCTCTAGGTAAGCACCTATGCTATAGCAATCACTTGATTAATCATTAACCTCAAAGTTACCATCTCAGGTTTAGCATTTCTAACATAATCCACATAACCATCCGTGTTCCAATCATCATTACTATGATGCCGTAACTCGAGTCAAGTGTTCACTATCCAGTGAACGATGGCGATTCAAATCGATTATTAACCAGCTGGTAATTTATTCCTCACACAAACCTCACTCACCCGCTAAAGTGAGGTATTGGTCACCGAGTCAACTATTCAGGTAAAGTCGCGAGTTTGCCAGGAACCACATGTACCCGGGGGCCGCCCGACTGCTCTTTGGCCTTATCATCGCGCCCCCGTATCCTGCCACTACTGCTCCGGTACAGTGCGTTGCGGGCAATCCACTCGGCCCGAATGATCTCCCAGCTTCATGGTCGAAAGGTACATTATTCGGCCAGCTAAATGTGAGGCATGCGTTCAACATGACTCGAGGCCCAACAACGGTCGGTCCTTAATCGACACAGACGGAAACTATAAGCACCCCAGAACCCTGTCTGGTTGCCTAATACTTATTTCGCCTGGTCTCCAATTATCCATCAACACTTGGTTATTTCCAGGATATCATCCATTTCATAGCTAAAATATTCTAGTAACCACCTATAGTTTCCGGTGACAGGACATCACCGACCGCTACTGGTCTAAGCAGGGCTAAGCAGTTATTCGACCCTAAACCTAGCAGGGTAAGAATGTAATAAGGTAGGAAAGGATAGTAATAAATGCATCAACTGTTTCACTCAACTCCTACAACTTAATGCAACAATACATATATAACATATATATACTCAATTGCTTTATAAAGTAGGAGGCTTAGAATGCTCTAGGGCTTGCCTAGGATCCGACATAGAGTCAAACTAGTTAGCTTGCACCGTCTTGTCGACATCTCCGATACTAGGACTTGCTCAGTCCCTCTACCTTCGGGATGGCGAGATCTCACCGTCGGCGAGGTCTTCGGCGACGCGAGTACCCCCAACGGCTTCCCCCCGATAACCTGAACCCAAAGAGCTACTTGGTTGGAGTTATTGCGGTGGCTAGCTATGGTCGCAAGGCACGGTGACCGGTGGCGGAGCTGTGCGGCGGCGCGCCGGCACGACGGAGCCCGGACCGGTCACACCACGAAGGGCCTGAGTACCAGCGGTCCAAGGCGGACACGAAGCACGCGAAAGAGGGGGAAGAACGGGACGGAGGCGCCCTGGCCACGGCGAACCGGGAGCTCGCCGGAGTTCCGGCGGTGGTGGCCATGGCGGAAATGCCCGATTGGGCTGCATCGTGCGTCGTCTTCGGCTGCGGCTCAGCCGAGGAGGTGACACAGAGGAGGGAGGAGCTCGGCGCGAGCGGAGGTGGGCAAGGCGTGGTGGTGACGGCATGGTGGCCGGCGAGCTAGTGCGGCGCTGCTGCGGCTGCTTGCTCCGCTGCGCTACGCAAGAGCGAGGGTGAACGAGAACGGGGCAGAGTTGAAAGGTCTTGATGGCTAGAGGGGGGGTGAATATCCTTTTAAAATTTTCTACAAAGACAAGCTAAACAAGTTTATCAATACAACAAATAGCGAGATGTGAGTTTTTCTTAGCCTACGGGGTGTTTGCAAGCCACCTATCCAATTCACAATTCTAGTATATTTGCACTCAACCGCACAATTCAAACCGAGAAGGTAACTACAACTACAACTAGCAAGCTACACAAAAGAGCTATTCTAGCAAAGCTAACTAGTTACCAAAGATAATTAAGAAAGTAATGCGGAGTTGAGTTAGGAGAGTTTCACCGAGGGGCGAAGTATTGAGCCAACCAATATGATCAACAATGAATACCAAGACAACCGAACACCGGGATCTAGCAATCACAATGTGAAAGAGATGACACAAAGTTTTATCCTGAGGTTCACGTGCTTGCCGGCACGCTAGTCCCCGTTGTGTCCCTCTTTACCACGTGGTTTGGTGGCTAATCGGTCTCACACCGAGCCTCTCAAAAGGCGCCACAAGAACCTACCAAATGACAAAAGGTTGCAATGACACGAGCAATTTACTAATGTTGCCTTTGGCGCTTCGCCGAGGTAGGCACAAACCCCTCACAAACACCGGAGGTGGCCAAGAACAATCACCAACTCTTGCCAACGCCTCCAAGATGCACCAAGCCGTCTAGGTGGCGGCAACCACCAAGAGAAACAAGAATCCCGCAGCAAATCAACCACCAAGTGCCAACTAGATGCAATCTCACAATGCAAATGCACTTGGATCACTCAATCTCACTTCGAATATGCAAAGAAGCAAGAGAGATGAGTGGGAGGGGAGTTGCTTAGCTCAAAGTGCTCATAAGTATGTCAAATGTTCAAGAGAGAGAGCCTTGAGCCGGAGAACGAGTATTTATAGACGTACCCCTTCGAATATAGCCGTTAGGAACTTGAAACAGCCGAAGTCGCGCTGACCGGACGCGCTGGTCAAACTGACCGGACGCGCCGATCGCGCAACGACTACTTTCGCGAAGCACCGACCAGACGCGCTGGTCGCGCGAACCGGATGCACTGGGCTCGATCGGACACGCTGGTCCCGTACCAGACCGGACGCGCTGGTCAAGCCAGAGCAGCGCACAACGAAACAGCGACCGGACGCCACAGTGCCAGCGTCCGGTTGGAGTCTAGTAAGCTCCCTCAACGACCAGACGCGTCCGGTCGACAATGACCGGACGCGCTGCGCGTCCGATCAAAAAGCTGAAACACGCGCCGACGCTGAACACTGACCGGACGCGTCCGGTCAAACAAAGACCGCGTCCGGTCCAGCGTCCGGTCACCACTGTGACCTCCGTTCGCTTCCGTTCGATTTCCGACTTTCGGCGTAGTGGAAAATAGTCCTTTCAACTCCTCGAAAACGCCTGAATCCCGCCTCGCAAGCTCGACGGGAGGGAGAGAGGACCCCAAACCCTCTCTACCGCTCAAACTCAACCGCCTTTGCAAACGTGCTAACACCATCAAGTGATCACGTCATGTGCGAGTGTGTTAGCATTTTCACAATCATTTTTCGAGGCGTTATTAGTTCTATCCAAATGCATATGACATGAAATGCACACCTAGAGGCACTTAGGAGTTCAATAGCCGCGTCATTCCCCTCTTTATAGTACGGCTATCTATCCTATAATGTAACCACACCCACTAGGTGTCTTGGTTACTAAAACACAACCCTTAAGCACATACCTTTGCCTTGATCACGTAGGGTTGCGTCCAAATCCAAGTGTGGCCATCATGATCACCATGTCCATCTTGCCACCAACCTTGGAATGTACTAATCCTCATATGCTACATACAACTTAGGCATAGGATTAGTACTTAGGCATTGTCACTAATTACCAACACCAAACATAGAGCTTTCAAGAGTGGAGGGAGTGGAGCGCGTGGGGGGCATTGGGTGCTGTCCCGACCGGCCATAATGCGCGGTCGGAGCGCCGGCACCGCCCACGGCCGCCGGTGGCGGGTTGCCACGCGGGGCACGCGGGGTGGGGCAAGGCGGGCACGTGTCCGAGCGCAGGAGCAGGAGCGGGAGCGGGCCTGAGCCGGCTGTGTGGCTGGGCAAGAATGGAGGGGCGCGGCCCAAATACAAAGTAAAAATTCTTTTTCTTATTCTTTTCCAAAGACAGCACATAAAAACGCAAATTTAGAGCATTTTCCAAAAGTTTTTAAGAAAAGTCCCAAAAATAAAAGTTGCTCCATTTTTCATGCTCTCCAACTTTGCTTAAAGGTTCTAGGTTACATTCTCAATAGATTTTTAATTACAAAAATCAACTCAATTTTAAATCAAAAACCTATTTTGATTATCACACTTAGGAGCTTAATTAGGCAAAATGGTTAACATGAACATTGCTTCAAATTGCCACCTAATATTTCTATGTTGGTTTGGTGACCAAACAAAGACAAACATGGCATTACAAGTATGAGCATGGCATAGGCACACATTGAAACATAGCATATTTAGACATGTTGCAAGGCAATGTTTCACATCATTATTTTATGGGATGCTTATGAGTGCATGATGATGCTTATGATCATGGTTTGCAAATGCTAATGCACGCTTAAGACCGTGGTGTTACAGCCCTCCCCCCTTATAAGAATCTCGTCCCGAGATTTGGGTTATGAACCATTTGTTATAAAAATCCTTATAAACGTTTTACAGATAGACTCCTGTCTCCCATGTGGCGTCATCGTCGTCATGATGACTCCATTGTATCTTACATGTTCTCACCACTTTATTCCGAGTAACCCTGTCCTCAACATCCAAAACTCGACTCGATTGCTCATGATATTCCAAGTCTGATTTAATCTTAATGCAACTGAGGTGCTATCCTTTACTCCAGAACACGCAAACACTTATTCAATTGTGACACATGAAAGACTGAAAAGATCGAACTCATCGCTTCTGGTAGTTGTATCTTATAAGCCACTGGACCCTTCTTTTCTAATATCTTATATGGTCCTATAACCTAGCAGCAGGCTTTCTCTTGATCCAAATCTGTTTCTTCTTTATTGGTGTAACCTTCAGGTAAACATAGTTACCAACTTCAAACTCAAGCGGTCTTCTTCTCTTGTCCGCGTAACTTTTCTGACGTGACTGTGCAGCCTTCATGTCTTGCTGGATGATACAGACTTTTCTCAACCCCCTCAACAAAGTCAACACCATAGTACCTTCTTTCTCCAAACTCAATCCAATTCAACGGTGTCCTACACTTCCTACAATACAATGCTTCAAACGGAACCATATTGATACTCTCTTGATAGCTATTATTGTAAGTGAACTCGGCCAAAGGTAACCATGATTCCCATGAACCCTTCAAAGATAAAACACAAGCTCTCAACATATCTTCTCGAACTTGATTAACTCGCTCTATTTGTCCATCGGTCTATGGGGGATAAGCGGTACTGTGAACCAAACTGGTACCCAAACCTTGCAAATGTTCCCAAAAGTGAGCGGTGTACTGTGATCCTCTGTCAAACACTATAGTTTTCGGTATACCGTGTAATCAAACCATTTCGGTAATGTACCGTTCAACATATTGAGGCGGTCGAAACGCTGTTTTGACTAGTAGAAAGGGAGCTGACTTGGTAAGGTGATCTACGATTACTCAAATTGAATCATTTTCTTTTTGAGTGGTGGAAAGACCTGTGATGAAATCCATACTTATATCATCCCATTTCTAATCTGGCACTGATAATGATTGTAACAACCCAGCGAGTTTCATATGAAGAGCCTTCACTCTACAACACGCATCACATCTAGCAACATAAGCTGTGATCCCTTTCTTCATCTTAGTCCCCCAATAATGAGATCTCAACTCTTGATATATTTTGCTACTTCTAGGATGGAGGGATAGCTTAGAAAGATGAGTTTCATCCATGAGTTGATTTTTTAAGTACTCTATCCTTGGGTACAACAAGACAATCATTAAACCACAGCACGCCTTGTTCGTCTACTCTAAAATGCTTAGTTGGCTCCTGGTGCATTTTCTCCTTGATATGGAATATTCTCTTATCTGTTTCTGGCCTTCTATGATCTTACTTTCCAAAGTGCTACTAATCTAAAAATTATGTAGCATAGCAGGATGCATCAGATTGAACCCATCTTCGCACAACGGTTGTAAGATATGGCAATGCGATTTCTGACTCAAAGCATATGTCACTACATTTGCATCCTTGATTAACTCTAACCATCTTCTCTACCTCATGTTCAACTCTGACTGAGTAAAGACATACTTGAGACTCTTATGATCTGTGAAAATATTACACACATCCCCCAGCAGATAATGTCTCCAAACCTTCAGTGCATGCACAACTGCAGTAAGCTCAAGATCATGTGCCAGACAGTTAACCCCGTGTTTCCTCAATTGACGTGAGCCATAGGCAATCACCCATCCTTCTTGCATAAGAACATAGCCTAAAACTATTTTTGATGTATCGCAAAACACATCAAAAAGGTTTCTCTATGTCTGGTTGCGCTAGAACAGGAGCAGAGGTTAGCAGTTTCTGCAAGTGTGGAAAGTTGCTTCGCACTCCTCAGTCCAAGCAAACTTATGATCCTTCTGTAGCAGACTAGTCATGGGCTTGGTGATCTTGGAGAAATCTAGGATGAAACGACGATAGTAACCAGCTAAACCAAGGAAACTCCTAACCTCGTGACTGTAGTTGGTAACTTTCCAATCTATAACCTCTTGCACCTTGCTAGGATCTACCAAAATTCCATCTTCTGGCAGAATATGACCAAGAAAAAGAAACTTTCTTCAATCAAAACTCACACTTGCTAAATTTGACATACAACTGGTGATCTCTGAGTCTGTTCAAAATAATTCTCAAATGCTCTGCATGATCCTCCTCATTCTCGGAATATACCAGAATGTCATTAATGAACACGATCACGAACTTATCCAATTCTGGCATAAAGACCGAATTCATAAGATACATAAAGCATGCAGGGGCACTTGTTAAGCCAAATGACATGATAAGATACTCATACAACCCATATCTGGTGAAAACGCAGTCTTAGGTATATCTTATGGCCTAATCTTGATCTGGTGGTATCCTGATCTCAAATCTATCTTAGAAAACACCTTGGCCCTTGACAATTGGTCAAATCGATCCGAGGTAAAGGATACTTGTTTCTAACTGTCACTGCATCAAGTGGCCTGTAATCCACGCACATTCGTAAATACTGATCCCTCCTCTTCTTCACGAACAGTGCGGAAAAAATCCCCATTCAGACGAGGTCGAATAAGGTCCTTGTCCAACAATTCTTTTAACTGAACCTTTAGCTCTGTTAACTCATTAGATGGCATCTAATAAGGCCTTCTAGAAAGTGGTGCAGTTCCAGGTACCAACTCAATTTCAAACTCAACCTCTCTATTGGGTGGAAGACCAGGTAGTTCACCAGGAAAAACATCAGAAAGTCACATACTACTGGGATTTTGGAAAGTTCCATGACTTGGGTAGCACAAGATACGCTAGTCGAGGCAGCACTCTGGGGTATAAGTACTTGAAATCACCACCATCTTGGGGATCTGTAAAGAAGAGAGTTCTACTATAGTGTCCTGCACCGCCTTCTATCTCCATTGCTCGTTGGGACATACCCATCATAGTTATCGAAGAATCGTTACTTGGCTAGAGATTAAGTTTCTGACTGCTAACAAATCAGTTGTCTCTCAACACTAAAAAGTCTCAAACTGCACTCTTGACCACAACAACTATGGTCGATGCAGAGCCGATGGTGGCTGTTGAAGTTCGCAGCTAAGGGGGTCACACCAGAGAAGGGGGATTTTGACTGTATGGTCATTCTCATACAAAGATTAGGACTTAAATAACTAGGTCATATGCACCATGCGATGATCAATTCTTATCCAACAGATAACTTATCCAACATTAAGGGTTAGGTGCCCTTTTGATCCAACAGGGATGACATACTTTGCGCACTCAATGACCGACGTCGTACAAGGACACTTAGGGAGAGTCACTTATCTACCACCTCTTGCAGTCTGTTAATGGTCATCTCGGTAACTATTCTTCAAAGGTTATCCTCTTAGCAACTTCAGGAGGAAGCCCCACTACAATTAGTCTGATATATGGATCTTCTGATAAGATATGGGGAGATACCCAAGGAAAGCTCACGCGAAAAGAACACATCAGTGTAGTTCTGTAATGGATCATGACTAGCAACCTCGATACCAGTACGTGCCGAGCATCACAACCTTGTGTCGCGCGCAACAGGAGGCCCTCGGTTTCGTCGTGGTATCGTAGAGTACTAATTGTGATACCATTACCAGACACATCACCAATGAGAAATCCCACGCGATATGAAATAGGCGTGCATAAACAAACATAATACAAGGGAGGGATAGCAAACAAAGGTAGTCACAAGGTTTAGAATCGACAAGGAGGCGATCTAGAGGTCACATCACAGCACAAGCGAATATAGCTTAATTATCGAAGCCAACTGAGCAGGGGACTCTTAGAACAAATTTCATGCACGACTTGCGTCCACCAAGGTGATTACCAGATGAAAGATTAACATAAGATCCGATCATGTTAGGCAACAATATGAGATCCAGTCTAATAAACGTTGAGAGACATGGGGAATTGAGATGAGACTAGCAAACTTCCAGAACAAAACTGATACACCGATCAAGGATTGGGTTGATAAGGTAGCCACCTGATTTTTCAAGCAAAGATTTCAAGATCAGACAGCTAGAGACTAGCGTTGCCCTGATCATCTGTAGGAGAGACAATCAGGAGGTCCAAAATGAAATTGGGGTAAGGTCTCCACAACTTGGCAAGCAACAATCGTGGCCAAAGGCTGGCGTTCAAATATCGCCATATGTCAACTAACGAGGTTCCAACATTGCATCAAAGTATTAATATCGTACTTAGGGTTTACATGCCACACATGAAAAGATTGCAAAAGAAACTCATAACAACTAGAGTAGCATCCAACTAGCCTACTCCTCGTGGTCGCTGTCCATGTCGGAGACGTCGTCACCCGCATCATCACCCTCAGCGGCGACTGGAGGCACAAGTGGGTGAAGCCGATTGTGCAACTGGTGCACCTCCTCATGAAGGTTGTCATTGTAGGCCTCTGCATTCACAATACGCTACTCAAGCTCAGCCTGTCGAGCTCTAAAGACATCTTCCTCATGCTAGTCTTCATCCCTCTGGTTGAGCACATGAACAAGCAGGCGCTCCATCGGATCTCGCAGGGCATGGATATCCTGCATTGCCACCTCGTCTCTATAAGTGGCCTGATCCCTTTGCAAGGTCATCTAAGCTAGCTCCAAACAAGCCTAGGTCTTCATCATCTCGAACATAGCGCTCATAGTTGTATTGTCGCTGCTCTGACACTCATCAATACCTCTTTCCAGGGCCTTCCCTTTAGACTGGCTCCCCACTGAAGTGTAGGGATCACCCCTAGGAAAACCCCAACAATTTCATGAGCAAGCACATCAGGCGACCTCTCCCTGAGATTTCTCAGCATTGCCAAGGCTGCCCTATTGGCACCTTCCCATTGAGTTCTTCCCTTGAATTCTAAAGAACCATCCACCCCAGTTGGGATCATCCCCTCAGCGGAATGACTGCCTCCATATTGAATAGTGTCTAGTTTCCCAACTGCTCCTTACTCCATTAGTAGCGAGGCTCTTTTCCCTCTGGGTATCCCACAGAGTTGAGCACTCTCCAAAGCAAAGTGGGCATGCCAAACTCCTTCAAAAACTTGCTCTTGTAGCATGGTGCCCTGATAGCGAGCTGCTGACGTGGAACTCTGCCCCCGGTGGACTTGCAGGCTGTGAGTTTCATACAGGCCATCTATAGCAAGGTTACCACTCTCACGAGAATAGATATTAAGTTGTCATTTTTATCAAAATGAGATAATCAACTTATAAGGGGAGGAACAATGCCATCAATGATATGAACAAACAACATGATGCATGCACGTTCCGTACGTTCTCACAAACTTAGGAAATAAATAATTTCTATCGATATAGAGGGTGGCATACAAACGGTCTCTCATATATGCGTAACTAAAGCATACTACACGAGAGCGTTTGTTAAGTACCTGCAGAAAATTCATTTCAGCCCACATCCCACAATATGAATGCATTGCGGAATCAAAAATTATACACTCCCACATATGTGTATTCCAAAATACATATACATGTAGCGCTTACTACCCGAACCATCGTCCTATTGACGGCATCGCCTCAACGGACAGAGCAACCCACACATGGGATACCTTTGTAAAACATGCGTAGGACATGTAAATACTCCAGCATCATATAAGCACTTCCCTAGATCGGCGGTGTATCCGATCATGCTCTCACAACTCACACTTACTGAGGCGTAGAGGCAATTGAGCCACACGTTACCACTCAAGCGAATGGCACTCATACAATAGCACGCCGTATGAGCAACGAAATAGAAATATGATGCAAGAACCCTAAGTTAGTACTTAAATAAGCCACCTAGAGTCCTTAACAGGGCATAAAGGATATGACCACTGGCACACTATTAAGTTTTAAATCATAAGTTTAAACACTCTTTTGTTTTAAATACACCTGTGAACAGTAACATGCTAAACCTTGCTTCGATACCAAATGTAACAGAACCGACCAATTATACGAACTTAAGAAAGAAAATCACCCACCGAAGCAGATAATTTAACAAACTTAAGCCCGCATAACCCGGTAGTCCGTGAAATCACGATGGATTTCAAACCAACCAACATACCAACCAAGATCGTACAAGTTTAGCAGCCACAGTCACATATTACATAAAGTTCGCAACACCATTGAAATACATCGGAGTTTAAAACACAAAGTTATTACAACCAAGTTCATAATAAGTAGCGGAAGCAAATAGTTTTGAAACTACACACGCACACTTAGTTCAGATACAGTGCCAGATAAAGATCAAATCCCACAAAAGCATCAGATGAGACATATGGAGTGACCACGCTCATGGTCCTAGTTGTCGCCCATCGAGGGATACAGACAGTTGATGCAATATCCATAGTACATCTAGTCATCTACAACAACAATGGGAACAAAGCCCTGAGTACGAGAAGGTACTCAGCTAGACTTACCTGTCTTAAACTAAAATAAAGTGACACCAAGGAGTATGCAATGCTTTCTTTTAGTGGGCTAGCTGACTCATTTGTGAAAAGCATAAGTTGTCATGAATAAACCATTTTAAGTATTAGCATCAATTTGATTATGACCTATCGCTCTAGGTAAGCACCTATGCTATAGCAATCACTTGATTAATCATTAACCTCAAAGTTACCATCTCAGGTTTAGCATTTCTAACATAATCCACATAACCATCCGTGTTCCAATCATCATTACTACGATGCCGTAACTCGAGTCAAGTGTTCACTATCCAGTGAACGATGACGATTCAAATCGATTATTAACCAGCTGGTAATTTATTCCTCACACAAACCTCACTCACCCGCTAAAGTGAGGTATTGGTCACCGAGTCAACTATTCAGGTAAAGTCGTGAGTTTGCCAGGAACCACATGTACCCGGACGCCGCCCGACTGCTCTTTGGCCTTATCATCGCGCCCCCGTATCCTGCCACTACTACTCCGGTACAGTGCGTTGCGGGCAATCCACTTGGCCCGAATGATCTCCCAGCTTCACGGTCGAAAGGTACATTATTCGGCCAGCTAAATGTGAGGCATGCGTTCAACATGACTCGAGGCCCAACAACGGTCGGTCCTTAATCGACACAGACAGAAACTATAAGCACCCCAGAACCCTATCTGGTTGCCTAATACTTATTTCGCCCGGTCTTCAATTATCCATCAACACTTGGTTATTTCCAGGATATCATATATTTCATAGCTAAAATATTCTAGTAACCACCTATAGTTTCCGGTGACAGGACATCACCGACCGCTACCGGTCTAAGCAGGGCTAAGCAGTTATTTGACCCTAAACCTAGCAGGGTAAGAATGTAATAAGGTAGGCAAGGATAGTAATAAATGCATCAATAGTTTCACTCAACTCCTACAACTTAATGCAACAATACATATATAACATATATATACTCAATTGCTTTTATAAAGTAGGAAGCTTAGAATGCTCCGGGGCTTGCCTGGGATCCGACATAGAGTCAAACCAGTTAGCTTGCACCGTCTTATCGACTTCTCCGATCCTAGCACTTGCACAGTCCCTCTACCTTCGGGATGGTCCACTGGACACCATCTCGGGTTTGGTTCCACACCACGTCCTTTTCGTGCATCTCGCATACCTAAATGAGATGCAACAATGCACATATCTGTATGCATGGAAGTGCGATATGCGTATATGATTATAAGGAATGCACTTGGAGATGAACTTGCATATAACGTGATGAATATGAAGGCTTGCAAATATCTAAGCATGGCCACATTTAGGTGACACGCAACTAACTCTAATTTACCGAGTATGTGCATATTCCTTCTCTAGTAACTTATAACACATATTCACCATGATCAAGTAACATAAGACAAAGCAACCTTTCACCTGCAGCTAACATCATGTTTCTCATAGACTCAACATTGGTAAACAAGCATGAAAGAGCTACATACACTCATGAGTAGGGCATGCATGCACACTAATAAATTACTCATATACATGCTACCTATGTAAACTCCAAACTGATCACAACCAATCACACCATCAGGGCACATATATTATAGAAGCTTACAAAAGTAGCATGGATGGCCAAGATTAAATTATTAAAGCCTCACTAACCACATATCATTAAAAGGACAGAACTGGACCATATATTTAGATTACCCAGAATATTCTTATAAAACTACAGCTGCAAAAACATACTCATATGAACCTACCATAAAAATGTCATGCCAAAATAATAAGCATATTGGCCTACACAAAAATGACAAACAACAGGGCATAAATGCACATGAAAATACATTGTACTATGAAAAGTGTCAAACAACAGATTTGATATTTTTCTTGCTTACATCTTAGCACAAGAGCAGTGTACAAAAATTATCAGGCATGAATCACACATATTTTATTTACTACAAATTTCACAAGAGGCAAGCATTTAATCTACTTAATTCATAAATCCATTTTCTTGCATAGTCATGGCATGTGATATATTTTTCCTAGAATCTACATGACATAACAAGACTAACAAAACAAGAACCACATTTTTCTGACATTCACAGAATTAGATATGCTTTTTCAAAGTTTACAAGCATTTAAAGAATTAAGTAAAGACCTATATAAAAGTATCACAAAAATGATATTTTATATTTTTGAACTGTAGATCTACTCAAGACAAACACAACAAAATTTGTTTCACAAATTTGTTTCACAAATTTTGTACAAGTATAACTCAAGATCTACATTTTACAAGCTTTTTAATCAATTTCTGTAATCATTTTCGAAATCCTTTTTCTTTAAAACCCGATCTAAAACGCTAGGTGCACCCGGACAGGGATCCCCAGATTCGCTGCCACGCGGGCCCGGCCGGTTGACCCGACCCCACCTGTCATCCACACAGAGACAGGGGCCGGCTTTGACTGGCGAGATCTCGCCACCGGCGAGGTCTTCGGCGACGCGAGTACCCCCAACGGCTTCCCCCCGACAACCCGAACCCAAAGAGCTACTTGGTTGGAGTTATTGCGGTGGCTAGCTATGGTCGCAAGGCACGGTGACCGGTGGCGGAGCTGTGCGGCGGCGCGCCGGCACGCCGGAGCCCGGACCGGTCACACCACCAAGGGCTTGAGTACCAGCGGTCCAAGGCGGACATGAAACACGCGAAAGAGGGGGAAGAACAGGACGGAGGCGCCCTGGCCACGGCGAACCGGGAGCTCGCCGGAGTTTTGGCGGTGGTGGCCATGGCGGAAATGCCCGATTGGGCTGCACCGTGCGTCGTCTTCGGCTGCGGCTCGGCCGAGGAGGTGACACAGAGGAGGGAGGAGCTCGGCGCGAGCGAAGTTGGGCAAGGCGCGGCGGTGACGGCGTGGTGGCCGGCGAGCTAGTGCGGCGCTGCTGCGGCTGCTTGCTTCGCTGCGCTGCGCAAGAGCGAGGGTGAATGAGAATGGGGAAGAGTGGAGGGACTGGAGCGCGTGGGGGGCATTGGGTGCTGTCCCGACCGGCCATAAGACGCGATCGGAGCGCTGGCACCGCCCACGGTCGCCGGTGGCTGGCTGCCACACGGGGCACGCGGGGTGGGGCAAGGCGGGCGCGTGTCCGAGCGCGGGAGCAGGAGCGGGAGCGGGCCTGGGCCGGCTGTGCGGCTGGGCAAGAAAGGAGGGGCGCGACCCAAATACAAAGTAAAAATTCTTTTTCTTATTCTTTTCCGAAGACAACACATAAAAACACAAATTTGGAGCATTTTCCAAAAGTTTTTAAGAAAAGTCCCAAAAATAAAAGTTGCTCCATTTTTCATGCTCTCCAACTTTGCTTAAAGGTTCTAGGTTAAATTCTCAATAGATTTTTAATTACAAAAATCAGCTCGATTTTAAATCAAAAACCTATTTTGATTATCACACTTAGGAGCTTAATTAGGCAAAATGGTTAACATGAACATTGCTTCAAATTGCCACCTAATATTTCTATGTTGGTTTGGTGACCAAACAAAGACAAACATGGCATTACAAGTATGAGCATGGCATAGGCACACATTGAAACATAGCATATTTAGACATGTTGCAAGGCAATGTTTCACATCATTATTTTATGGGATGCTTATGAGTGCATGATGATGCTTATGATCATGGTTTGCAAATGCTAATGCACGCTTAACACCGGAGTGTTACAAGAGCCGCTTGCTCCTACTAGGCGTGGCTATCCGCAGTCAGTCTTGGTACTCCCTGAGGACAGGGGAGGGCCATGGATGGAGGTTGTCAAGCAAGGTCGACTGGGGGGCTTCCGCCACTAGGGCTATAACACCCCGGCACCACAAAAGCCCAACATGTCACTAACATTCCTTCTCTCGTGCCAAAGTCTAAAACTCAGTAACAAAACCTATGAACAAAGTAAAACATGGAAGCAACAAGAAAAAAACATGGTTAAGAAAGGTTCCACCTCAGATGATTTTATTAAACCACAAAGGATCACCATGACTAATAAACTAATTTTATTACATTAAGCCAAATGCATCATTATTATCTCTAAGTGTGGGTGAATCAATGAAGTTGTGTCGCTAAACCCCTTCCCTTCCATGCGAGCATCAAGTACCTAGATTGAGTAATGCAAGGGTGAAATGAAACATCTCAGCAAGCAAATTTGTTTTGACAAGCTATTTAAACCTCATGTTGAATTAAACAACGATTTAACATGGAGTTCCCCTTATAGATTAAGCATGATATAATATCAAGTAAATGAGAGGCTTCCAATTTAGAACATAACCATATGATAGAGCTTCATAATAACATGGTCATATCACTCCAATATATATCTCAAAATGGAGATCTTCACCTATGGTCTGTGCATGTCAAATATACTACGAGGATATGTTTCTAGGACACTATGGAGCATATCTAGTTAGTCAAAAGAACCTACATTGCATCCCTTCGTCATCTAGGTCATTAGAGGTTATTTCTAGGTGATAAGCAATGTGATTCATGAAACAATGGTTTGAGCTCAAATCATGCTCGCCAAGGGTTGCTAGAAGTTGTTGTTGAGCTCCCCAATGTAGTCGAGAAGCTGGATCAAACCCTTAGCTCCTCGTGCTCCTTCTTGAAAGTTCCTCCTCCTAGCTCCAAATGGTTAGGGAGAGAGGGCTCCTCTCTCTTCTATCCCAAACCTCTTGTGGTCAGTAACTTCTACCCGAGCTCTATGCTTCCTTGTTGTTGGTGGTAGGCTACAATCCCTTCTCCTTCCTCTTCCCTTGCCTTGTCCTTGCTCTTGGTGTGAGAGTGTAGAGAGAGTGAGGGAGATGAACAAGAGAGTGCGAGAGTGAGTGAATGGGCGTTCTGGTGCCTGGTGCTCTCCTCTCACGAAGTGGAGACGTGTGGCCTGACTTGTGGGGCTAGGAAAGCTCCCCAAGTGACACCTCAATTCTATGCGTGAAGTGTTCTAGCAGATAGTCCGCGTGAGCACCAGATGATCCGTTAGAGCTCGATAGTCTAGAATAGCCGTAAGTCTGTGTAAATGTTCCAGCAGAACATTCCGCTGGTGCGGCGGATGATCCACTAGGACATGTAGTACCCAAGAATGTGCAACTTAGTTTCCAATTTTGAATTTCAAATGCAAATGATGCTCGTGATAACGATGATTATGAACAAGTCATGATCGGGGTCATGACAGACCCTACTTATTTTTCTCTTATGTCAAGCTTCGTAGAAAGTATTGTAGCCCACATATCCCATTTATAGTAATTATTAAGGGATAAAAAACACAATCATATACTCCCCCCATTCCAAATAATGATGTTTTAGATTTGTCCTAAGTTAAATTATTTCAAGTTTGACCAAATTTATGCAAAGAGTACTAATGTTTGTGATACTAAATAAGTATTACTATCAAACGTGCCTGTATGTTGACCAAAACCCTATATGTATTAGAATCAGATTTCGTATTATCGCTAGATGCAAGTTATTCTAACTCGTATGAGCGCAGGTCATGAGCTCAGGTTACATATGAGATACGTAGGGTGCTAACCAATACGTATTAGAATCGAACTCTGTATTCATCATCGATAAACGAAAGTTGTCATAACTCATATGAGTATCAATCATGAATACGAGTCACATATGGGATAGAGGGCTTGAGTGCAGTTTGGGAAGTGAAAAAGGTGGGACGGAAGAAACTGTCCACTATCGAGGTATTAGAGGGAGGTGGATGAAAAAATAGGTGGAGAGAAATTTTGCTTCTTTAATATTACAGCCTGTTTCGTTTGAGATTATCAGTTAAATTAGTCAGCCAACCAGGAGTGTTTTTCTCTCATAAAACCAGCTAGCAGCACTTTCAGCCAGCCGGATCAGCCCAAGCGAACATGCTATTGTTGATGCAAAAGTAAATCTGCAAACACAAAGGGCTAATACCCGAAATCGATATCCAAAGCGTGCCAGTCGATTTGACCTGTTAATCGACAAGGATGCAGATACGAGCACTTTGGTCCTGACAACAGTGATACGCCTAGAAGTCACGGCCAAGAGGTACTCACGCGGAACTCGAGGATCGACAAAGATTGCACTTAGAGCAATGCAACTTGCCGAATCGATGAGAACTCGTAAAAAGGAAAAATATGCAAATTGACGAAGTCGCCGAAAAGTAGATGTAAATAAGAATAAAAGCTGGTTTTTGATGTATTGATTGATTGATTCTCTATTACATTGCCCTTCACTCTATATTTATACCCTGATCTATAGAAACATAACCAAATACGACTAGGACACTAAATCCAAGTCTAAGGAAAAGAACATAACTTTGACACAACTCAGACTCTACTAATCGTAAACAAGGAAATCAACTCCTATTTTATTCCATAGTCCGCCTTAATCACGATGGTATTCTTATCGACATCCTTTTCACCAGCATCGCCCTTGTTCCATCGGCAGCAACCTTCGATCTCCTTTCATCGGTACATTCCCTGTTTCATCGGCTGCAGTCTTCATACCTTCCTTCATCGGCACATTCCCTTATCTTATCGGCAACAGTCTCCAAACCCTCTTCCATCGGCATCGGCAATAACACCCTTGGCCTCATCGGCAACATTCCAAATAAAATTCATACACTGTCACCGCTTAAAAACAAACTTATTCTCCTTGGCTATCAATTTACACGGCAATCTTTCCCTTGCCGATTAGCCTTTCCTGATCATCTTGACACGTGCTAAAAACGGTGTCAACACATGCCCCCCAATTTCGGAGTATAAGATACTGATGCTCCAAAATTTACTCTAACTGATGCTTGCTATTATCTATTTCTTTAATCCATTCTCCAAGCACGACATGATTCGTTACCAAATTCAATCAAATCTAGATCCAATCCATGTATCTCAATATATATCGCATTTTTCCAACCTTTTTTGCCTTAACTACGGTTGAGATACCAAAATAACAATCCATCAACAACGCATCATTTTTAGAACTGAAAAATCTCGTATCAAGATATCCTTCAAGTTATGATTACTTGCTGTCAAATCTTCTGTACCATCCCTTGATTGTCGTGCGAACAGTTACCATACCCAACTGACCCACCTCGATCCATCCGCATACGGCATAGAGATAAGTCAAGAATACCCCTCCTCCGAGTAACCTATAAATAGATTCCTCTGGGCTGTTCATCTTCTACCTTCAAACTCCACCTTTTGGCATTCTTACTCCGGCGGCAACCCTAACCAACGACCGTGCGTCTTCAACTCGTCAGAACCATCATCATCTTCAAGTTCCCAGCTCGTGCCCCCATCCTCCTGAAGCAATGGCTGTTAACTTTGACGTCCCTGCGGTTTGTTCTTCTTCTCATTACCTCTACTTTAATCCTTTCGATTTCCTGCGAATTCTTACAGTCGACATCTTTCTTTCTTTCATTTTCTTGGTTCTTCAAACCTAGGAACTTCGCAACACATTGGTGATTCCAACCCATCAACCTCCCCTTCATTGCTTAGGTCCGATGGGCAACCCAGATCCAACTGATTTGATTAATGCAGAAGCCAATCGCATTCCCTTCAAATCTCAGAATTTCTCTTTGAATCTGTGGAAAGACACATTCCGTTCTTGGCCCAAACCCACCAAAGGGTGGAAAAACTGGTTTTTAAGGGTCAACAGATCAATGCAAGTGTTCTGGGCAGAGCGGAAAATAGATCAATGTATCAGGCTGTCCATTGCCGATATGCAGAAAAATGAATCCATGATGATAGCTGCTGCTCAGTTCTGGTCTGACACCACCAACACCTTCATGTTCGGTCATGGCCCATGCGCTCCCACTCTTGCCGATGTATACATGCTCACAGGCTTAGACATCTCAACTGTCGATGAAGGCCATATCTTCGGCAGAAAAGCTGAATACAGAATAACCACACGCAACATCGGTGGTTGGATAGGATATATCCAGGAGTACCAGAAGACTGGCACCGTCAATCAAAGGGAGCATGCCACATTCCTGAATATGTGGCTAGAAAAGTTTATTTTCTGCGGACGATCGGTAGGACCAACTAACGCCTTCCTCCCAGCAGCAGAACTCTTGGCCAACGGTGTCAGATTCCCACTTGGCCGATATCTTCTGAGCTCAACCTACCATCTCCTCCACCAAGTATCCCAGAAGCTTATACTTGGCGAACCCATCGGCAATCTGGGAGGCCCATGGTGGTTTGTTAATATATGGTTAAACGCTCACATGCACAAGCGTTTACAGTGGGATCTCTTTGCTCAGGAATTCCCACGAGAGATTCCCGAAGAATACGTCCTTAGGGATGATGAATCGGCAACACGCCCCCTCTCAACTTCGGTGAAGCAATCATCGTCCTTCCCGGAACAGAAGCCAATGAGGATCAAATCGGCAGATTTTTCCAAACTTTCTACCATGGCCTCCCTCGTGACCTCAGGGCTTGGGTGCCTTATATTGACGAGGATAACAAGTTCCCCCTCCTCTTCAATTTTGCCGATAGTGATCTGAACCAAGACAATGATCTCATGATGGCCATCATCACCCCCAGAGCAATCCCAGTCAACACATTTGGCAGCGGGAAAGCCTCCCACATTACTTATGAATTTTACAATCCATCGGCAGTATCTCGCCAGCTAGCCTTTGGGCAACTGCCCATCAAACTGTGCTATGCCGATGTGATTAAACCCAGGGAAATCATCACCTCTGGAACTGAATGGAGCAGAATAGTCAGACTTGCTCCTGATGCCGATATTTCAAACGTCGATCTTTCCGCCTAGTCACCAGCTTCTTTCATAACAGAATCATATAAGCAATGGTGGCAGGAGTGGAAAGAACAGCTATTTTCAACGTCTGTTCACACATATCGGCACCCGATCGACCCTGATTATGCTATTCCTGATAATGCAGTAAGTTCCTTTCAACTTTTGTCCCTTTCCTTTCTTTTATTATGTGTATCGGTAACTAACCTTCCTTGAAATAGGCTGACGATCCAGTTCCACCGATAAGTAAAAGCGGAAAACCCTTCAATCTCCATCCAGCCTCTCCAATTTCAGCAATCGGTTACAACGCCCCCACCCTGGAAGCCTTGACCTTCCAAAGGGCTCGCACCAAAATCGGCACTTCTAGACCAAGATTAGGAACATCCAGGGCGTCTCCAAAGGCCGCTGCTTCAAGCCTGATCAAGGCTTTTAAGGTAACAATCTTGTTTACTCTCTTTTCTGCCGATACACTTTATATTAACATACAACTATCAGGGTGTACAAGCTGCAGCTGGATCATCATCGGCAACTTTGCCAAGCACCGCAACTTCTACTCCTCCTTCAGAGGTATTCTCTCATTATTTTTATATTTCTCCATTAAACATACAATCTTATACCCGTTTTTGCAGCAACAAATGGATACATCGGTAAGCACACCGATCATCCAAACTCCCCAACCAACAGATGTTGATGCCCCTCAGCCAGTTGTTGTTGAAGCACAACAAAAACGTAAAGCTTTGACTGATGCTGAGGCTCAACAGAAACGACAAAAGCCTACACCAGCCCCTGCGTCTGCTTCAACACCCATCGATCAGCCTTCTGAACAGACTGCTCCTGCCCAAGATACATCATCGGCAATTGTACTTCAAGGGCCGACTACCGATATGGTCATAGAAGACATTCCATCGGCATCTTCTGCCGATCCTTCACACGACCCTCTACAAGCCGCTCCCCCAAGCCAAGCTCAAGAAATCGCCCTGAAGCAGGTAAACCAATCAACTACTTGGTTTATTATATCCTTAAATATCATAAACAAGATTTCTAATTCTCTTTATCCCATAGGAACAAGACTCTCCCGATAGCTTATTCTCTTTCGCTATCGATGTTTCTGATGACGACGGAGAAGAAGCAAGCTCCTCCTTGGCGTTGGGAACAATTTCATCAGATACCTATGGCAAGCTGGAAACCCTTCTAAACCTGCTACAGCAAGACACTGCCCAATTAGTGATCGACTCGGATCCTGCGAGGTCTATCTTCAAAGCGATCCGCGGCCAAGTCCCCACTAATATTGAAGAAATCATCTTTCCAGCAGTCCATCTGGAGAGCAGACAGCTTCAATACCAAAGGGCCGTTCATCGTATCGCTGACAGAGCAGCTCAATCTCAACTTAAAGAAGAAATGCTACAGCTGAAGCAAACTGTCGACGAGAAGCACAAGAACATTAACAATTTGCAAGCCTCCAGTGCCGATATCAGATAGAAAATCTCAGATCTATCGGCAAAGAAAGCAGCTCTGCTGGCTGAGCTGGAAAAGGTTGAGACAGCTCTGACTCAGGCCAAACAAGAAGAAGACCAGCTTCCCGATGCCATTAAATCCCTTCAACAGGAACGAGATGCTCAAGCTCGCAAAGCCTTGGCCTTGAAAAAGAAAATCAAGCCTGTGGAAGGAAGTGCCGATGAAGATGCCAAAGAGTTAAAAGAAGCCGACGAAATTCGCCTGCGTGCGATATCAGCCATCCAGGCTTTGTTACATTAGCGCATCGGCACAATTGATACTTTGTTTTAACATCCAGCCGATAGGATTGTTATCGGCAACTATACTCTTTATGCATCTATCCAGATACTAGGGTAATATTTCTTTAAATATTTTCCATTTAATGCTCTAGAAAATACAACTCCTTCGAGAGTTTCAAGAATATACGCATTACCAGGAACAGCCTGATTTACCCGATATGGACCTTCCCAGTTAGGAGACCATTTGCCAAACTTAGAACTTTTAGTCCCAATCGGTAAAATCAATTTCCAGACTAATTCACCATCGGCAAATTCCTTTACTTTCACTTTCTTATCATACCACTTAGCTACCCTTTTCTTATTCTCCTCGATGTTAACCAAAGCCTTTAACCGATGACCTGCTACATCTTCCAATTCATCTTTCATAAGAATATCATAATCATCGGCTGTCAATTGATCCTAAAAGCGCATTCGCCTAGATCCAATCTTAATCTCCCAAGGTAATACTGCATCGTGTCCATACACCAATTGATAAGGTGACACCTTGGTTGCACCATGACATGCCATCCGATATGACCACAAAGCTTCATTTAATATGGTATGCCACCTTTTAGGATATTCTTTGATCTTGCGCTTAATAAGTTTGATAATTCCCTTATTAGATGCTTCAGCCTGGCCATTTGCTTGGGCATAATATGGTGAAGAATTCAAAACTTTAATTCCCATACTTAAAGCAAACTCATCAAATTCACCTGATGTAAACATAGTGCCCTGATCGGTAGTGATGGTTTGAGGGATGCCAAATCGGTAAACAATATGCTCTTTCACAAAATCAACCATGTTAGCCGATGTTACCTTTTTCAAAGGTATTGCTTCAACCCACTTTGTGAAATAATCGGTAGCAACCAGAATAAACTTATGCCCTTTACTCGATGGTGGATAAATTTGACCGATGAGATCAATAGCCCAACCCCTAAACGGCCATGGTTTAATTATGGGATTCATAGCCGATGCGGGTGCTCTTTGAATATTACCGAATTTTTGACATTCCTGACATCTTTTAAAATATTTAAAACAATCCTCAAGAATAGTCGGCCAATAATATCCATTTCTTCTGATCATCCACTTCATCTTAAATGCTGACTGATGAGCCCCACACACTCCTTCATGAATTTCACTCATCAGGCTTTTTGATTCCTCTATGCCAACACATCTGAGTAAAACTCCATCTATAGTACGGTAATATAATTCATCATCGAGGAGTACATACTTTGTCGCTTGGAACCTTACGCGTCTTTCAACCTTTTTAGACGGATTCTTTAAATAATCAATGATTTCCTTTCTCCAGTCATCGGCATCAGCCACCGATGTCAATACTTCTTGAACAGGTTGATATCCTGAAGCATGCTGAGCCAATCGGTTAGCCTCTTCATTATGCATCCGGGAAATATGCTCCAGATGAAAACTCCTAAACCCTCTTAATAATTCCAAACACTTTTCATAATATGAAATTAGAATTTCACTTCGGCATTCATAAATCCCAATCAACTGATTTATAACTAGCATAGAATCACCAAAGACCTCAACAGCATCAGCCTGTATTTCTTTAAGCAATTCTAACCCTTTTATCAGGGCTTGGTATTCAGCTTGATTGTTTGTCGATGTGGCGACGATCGGCAATGAGAATTCATACTTCTTCCCCTGAGGAGAAATCAACACGATGCCGATGCCTGCCCCTTCACCACAAGTAGACCCATCAAAGAAAAGTGTCCATGGAGCAATTTCCAAAGAATCCACCGTGTTGCAATGTTTGAGTAACAAAATCGGCCATAACTTGTCCTTTAACTGCCTTAGCCGATTCATAACGTAAGTCAAATTCTGATAACGCTAAAATCCATTTACCAATCCTTCCATTTAATATCGGCATAGATAGCATATATTTGACCACATCATCTTTGCATACGACAGTACACTCAGCCGATAGTAAATAATGCCTCAACTTACTACAGGAAAAATATAAACATAAGCATAATTTCTCAATGGCCGAATACCTGGTTTCAGCATCTATTAACTGTTGACGGTCCTTAAGTATCAATTATAACTATCAAATAAATAGAGAAAAGGATCCAAATGAAACCAACACCTAGACTTAGGGTTTTATCTGACAGAATTCCACGAGTTTTGCTGTTTATCTATTTCTGCAGGGGGTTATCAGGAAATACGAAAGAAAGGCCCACATGTCGGATTAACGACGGGATATTAACCGAACACATAATTATCATACATCTAGAAGAGTCCAGAAGCCACGAGAACGAACGGGAGGCGTAACGGAGCCGGACACAGGGCGCCCGCCCTGGCCCCGGAGCCAATCAGGCTCCGCCTCGAGGATTATGCTCCACCGACCTAGAGGATCAAGGAAAACCGTCCGTTCAATGTCGGTTTGATCCGACGGCCCAGATTCATCCGAAAGGGCTATATAAGCAAGGCCCTGCCCCTGGAGGAGAGGCCTTCGTCTCATACTTCAAACCCTAATTCAGGAGGACAGCCTCTGATCAAGCCCTAGAGCCACCACATCAACTAGATCTCTAGTTAGCATAGCTACATAGGATTAGAACTAGAAGGAGTCAATCTTCGATTGGTTCCCGGATCTGTCAAGAGGATTCTTGGTAATTCCTCTCTGTTCTTCAATTGTTCATCTTTGTTCTTCAATATTATGAATATGACTTTATTCTATTTCAATATATTGGTTATGACTTTGCTCTACTTGATTATATTTGCAATTATATTGTTCTTAGTTTATCATAGTTATATGCTTGGCTTAGTTAGATTGGAATTATATACATGCTTAGGATCGTATAGCGTTTATCCATGTGTACAGTGGTGAATGATAACTATTGTGTAGACGTGGTGTCTATACCGTATTTATCTGCGATTGCACCCTATATGCCGGATTGTGGGGTAGTTCGCGATAGTGACAGCTTCGTTGATTCTTATATAGTCCCCCTCTCGTGTATAGGGCAGGCAGAGCAACACTATTACAGGGGAGTGATTGCTATGTTCTTCATCTTCCTTGCTAATATTCACTATGCATGGATATAGTCTTTTCTCACCATGATTGCCAAGTATAATTGCACTAACTATGATATGCTAGACTTTATAGTTAATAATAACTTAGGGAATATCTTTGTAGTTCATCCTAATTCCATGCTAATGACTTGCTAGAATATCTGTTGAGGTGCTTATCATTATTATATGTGGCTAGCTGATCAGATTAATTATCTTTGTCACTATTATCACTTTACCTTTACTTAATGTGACATTTATACCTGTATAAAGAGATTGATAAATACTCTCGGTTATACATGCAATGATGTGTACTCAGTTCCATATTCTCATTCCATTATTAACCATGATACTTAGAAATCCCTTCCTAGTGGTAAAAATATAAATAATGATACCTGGAATACTTCCCGGTTAAAATGCTACATCGGTATTAATCTGTGCGCTTGCAGATCCCTTTTATTATTTATCTTGATGAGCAAATGCATATTTTAATACCGCGTCTCTCATGTCATGCTGGGGATGACAACTTGGCTTAAGTGGCATGAGGGATAGGTTTGGCATTTTTGGCGCCGTTATCAGAATTAGAAAACTAAGTCTACTTTTGGTAGTGACGTTAAGAATGCCCAACAAGCATTTTTGGCGCCGTTGCCGGGGAAGGTTGATTACTAAGTAGGAATGAATATGGAACTTTGAGTCATCATTTGCATCACTAATCTGATCGAGCTTATCAATTCTCTTATACAGTTTTACCCCTGTATTTTCCATTTTGATTATTTATTGTAGGGTGATGCATGAATAGAAGACATCTTCCAGACAACTTTGTTGACGATCCCGAAGCCTTATTCAGAAGAACAAGAGCCAAGCTCAAGAAGACATCGTCAACACTTCAGCACAAAGCTTCATCCAAATCCGAAGACCGCCGAAGTTTCATCCGGAATTTGTCGACTGAATTCGAAGCCATGGCGAACAAGTCGATCCGCGAGTTCTCAGCTCCCACTACGGACAACATCCGCACTGGACCTGCTGGGAAGATCGACCGCAACTTCGAGCTCAAGCCTGGGCTCATCAACATGGTGCAAGCTAACCAGTTCTGTGGGAAGCCACATGAAGACGCTAGTGCTCATCTTCAACACTTCCTGGAGATCTGCAGTACTTTCACCATGGCTGAAGTCCCCAGAGACGTCATACTACTTCGCCTTTTCCCATTCTCACTGTTGGGGAGAGCGAAGCAGTGGTTCTACGCTACAAAGGAGAAGAACACTACGTGGGCACTCTGCTCCACGAACTTTCTGGCCAAATTCTTTCCCATGGGCAAGACCAATGCTCTCCATGGGAAGATTACAAGTTTTCAGCAACAACATGATGAATCCGTTCCAGAAGCATGGGAGCGCTTCCAAGACTACATCCTAGAATGTCCCCATCATGGAATGGAAAGCTGGCTGTTGATGCAGACATTTTATCATGAGCTCATTAACAGTGCCCGTGAAACCATGGATGTTGCAGCTGGAGGAGCATTCCTATCACTCACCATACCTCAAGCCACAGCTCTTGTGGAGAAGATGGCATCCAACCAAGGTTGGAATGAAGAAAGAACTCAGACACGCAAGAGAGGTGGAGGTATGCACCAGCTCAAGGAGGTAGACATGCTAGACCTACTCATGAAGAAGCTCGATGATCGAGCTGGAGAAAAGAAAGAAGTCATGCACGTCTACGACTCCCACATGACTTGTGAGGAGTGTGGAGGTACTGGACACTCGGGCAATCACTGTCCTGAGTTGCTGGAGGACGTGAACTACATCAACAATAACAACAACAACTACTACAACCGTCCTCAGCAGAATCAAGGTTGGAATCAACAGAGGCCTAACTACTCAGGTAATTACCAAGGTAACAATTCTTTCAATAATAATAATAATTATCCACCTTTGAGAGAGTTAGTGTCCAACCAAGGAAAGCTAATGGATAACCTGTCTAAGAAATTGGCATCTAATGATAAAATACTAGAAAATATAAATAATAGAATGGATAATTTCTCTACTGCCATCAAGAACCAGATTAGCTTTAATAAAATGATTGAATCTCAGTTGAATCAAATAGCTGCTGCTGTTCCTGCTACTAACCCCGGTATACCATCACAACCGGAAGGACTAGAATCTGCAAATCTTGTAGACATGTTTGATGCAGGAGATTACTGGAGTAACCCTATCGTGGAAGTAAGTACTGACCGTCTGCCGGTCAAGAGAGGCGATCCAGGACGCCCCGTCATCCCGATCTCCATCGGCATGCGAGACTTCCCAGAAGCACTCTGTGACTTTGGCTCCAGCGTCAACATCATGCCCAGGGTACTCTATGAAAAACTCTTTTCACAACCATTATTAGAAACAACCATGTGTTTGCAGCTTGCAGATAGGACACTGAGTTTCCCGAGAGGAATATTGAAGAACATCTGTGTCCGAGTGGGTTCCTCATACGCTCCAGCAGACTTCGTAGTGATAGAGACCGGTTCTGATGAGAGGGCTCCCGTCATCCTAGGGAGACCATTCCTGAACACCGCGGGAGCTGTCATCTATGCTAGTGCTGCCAAGATCAGTTTCTACATCAAGGGGGAGGAAGGAAACGTTTTCCTTCAAGAACAAGACCGCACAAATCCCAGAGCAACCCCAATATGAACCAAGGAAGAGGACCAACAGGAGGAACAAGAGCAAGAAGCAAGTATGGACCGAGACAGCTAGGATGGTCACTGCCGTGCACAAAGGTCAAGATCGCCAACTCAAGTCACCGTTCTTGCCTAAGAAGGACGACCCAGGTATGCCAAGCATTTATTGCTCCATTAATGGGTCCCACTTCTACAAGACACTTTGCGACACTGGGTCAGGCGTCAACATAATGGCCAAGGTCACCTATGAACTTATGTTCGGAACCATGCCCTTAAACCCAACATATATTCAGCTCCAGATGGCAGATCAGACATTCCGACAGGTCGAAGGTACAGTAACTAACGTCCCTGTCAAGATAGACGATCACTTTGTCCATACAGACTTTCAGGTTATTGACATGGGAGAAGATGAATATAATCCACCCATCATCCTTGGAAGACCATTCCTTAGTACTGTCAAAGCAATCATCTACATTGGAACTGGAGAAGTCCACATGCACTTCCCCTCTGAGAAGGTACGTCTTTACTTTACTGACCCTAACTATGTATTTGAAGAATCCAAGCAGGTCAGGACAAGAAGAAGGCGGCGTAACCACAATCAGAAGCAACAGGTCATCAAGGACGGATGGGCAGATTATGAAGGGGAAGTGGTAAGATCTGAAGACATACCACTCAACCAACACTGTCCTAAGGAGACCGAAGCACTGAGATAAGTATGGAAAGAAAAGACAGTTGCACATGAAGAAGAGGCGCTGCCGGAACCACCGACTACGCCATCCACCAAGTCCCAGGACGACTGAACGAATAAAAGTCCCGTTCGGAGGACTTTAAAACACCGAACGCCTTGCCAAGAGGTAACTTAGTAGTTATCATTTCCCTTTCAATTATTTACTTTATCTTAAATAGTTTGCTTAGTTAATCATATTCATACTATCTTAAAAAGAAAATAAAAATGTTAAAAACCCTAAAGCCCCATGTGAGTATGCGAGTGGCATAAAACCCATAAGTACATTCACTGTGGTGGCATAAAATATATATATATATATAATAAATACATAAATATTTTCTTCTGCTTTATAAAGTTAAAAAAAAACAAAACAACATAAAAAAATCAAGGAGGCTCAGCATGATAAAGGCTAGATATTTATGCTAACACTTAATCAGTTCCACAAAGCTTTGTTGTCTATTTGAGCTTCACAGAATTCAAGGAGACTAGCAGACAGAGGACATTCTAATCGCTGTCAGGGTGCTGCCGACTTTCAAATACACCTCCGCCATCTGCTGGCTACATCAGAAGAGATTATGTCAAGATCCAGCTTGGGGGAGAGCACCCCCATTATCTTGCTAAGTATTTCTATCTTTATCTTTATATTTATATATACTTCTACCCTATAAAAATAAAAATATACATAACTATGAAAAAACCAAATAAATATTTTGTGCTTATATATATATACCTATATCTTTTGCTTAGTGTGTTTTAATAAATAAAGTGGCTATGCTAAACTGAATCTAAATAATAAAACTCTAGCATGGATATGATGAATAGTTGCTTTGCCTAATTTTCAAATTTGAAGTCCTCTCTTTAAGTTTACATAACTGTTATCATTTAAAGCTTGCTCTAAACCTGAACTTGTGGGAAGAGAACTTGATCTAAAGTCTAAGTTGTTAACGGATATGATATGGGAAGGTTGAGCTGCTGTTTATCTATTCCTAGAGATGCTAGAATTCTAGAGAATTTTATCTTTGAAAATCTTAAAATGCTACATGATGAGTTCCTGTATGATGAGAGTTTAAGTTCCTACCACAACCATACATACATGCTTGCTAGACTTTAAGCCATACATTTACTTTTTACTGCTTATGAGCATTGAGTGTAGTCAAGCTGTGTAGACCCTTAGGAGCTTGTCATGCGGTTAAAATCAAGATTCACTTGCACGATCACTCATACATGCTGCTTCTACTCCGGAAGTACGCATCCACATATATCCACTCATTCTCATCTCCAGATCCACATAAAATTATTCTACTCCTAATCCGGGAGAGAATAGCCAAAAATATTTTCCCATTCTTGTTATCCCCTGTGAAATAAATGCTCAAGCTATTTTGGTTACTACCACTTGCTATATTGTTCTAAGGAGATGAGTGCTCTATACGAGGAAATAAAAAGGGGCAAGTGCCCGGAACCTCGAAAAGAAAAAAAGATACGAGGAAATAAAAAGGAGCAAGTGCTCGGAACCTCGATGAAAAAAAAGAAAAAGTGTGAGAAGAGAGGTAAAAATGGACAAGTGTCCGACAGTAGAATTAGGGGTACAAGATACCCACCTGAGAGGAAAAAAAGAAAATATAGAGCACCTCATTCTCCTCAAGAGCTTTAAAAGTAAGAAAGGTACGTATCCCCTCAAAAAGAGCAAAAGTAGAATTAGACTTTCATCATTGTTATCATCACTACCACCATACACCATTTATTCGCCACACATGCACATCTTGATTTGACTTATTGGCTTGTTTCTCTGGATCCATGGTTTGACTATGCAATAAATGTCTTGTAAGTATGTATACTTTATCTCCCACCGATGAGCTCCAGATATCAAAAGCCTTATTAGAATAGGATGAGAGAGAAGGCAATGTCACTCTGCCTTATACCACAAATACTACATACTTTGCTTTGAGAGAAGGCAGACACCATTACTGCCTTGGTGAGGATCCAGAAATACCACAAAAGAGAGACCTGAGAGAGTCATACAAGGAATCTCTGAGTTTTATTTGAAAATCTGCAAAAAACTCCAAGAGCTATAGCTAATCAAGAATAAGAGACATGGCGCTTGACTAGACTGTTCTATCTTTTAACCGCTCAAGACAAAGGTGACGGTTGCAAGCCCCATGGTGAAAGGTATAATGAGTAAGTTTTAAGTCTTGACAGTTTACTTTAACTCAGAGATGAGACTCTATTTGAAAGCATGTGTACCGTCAAAATTCAAAAGCATTTCAGCAACTACTGAGTCTCTCCTTGCTCAGGGACGAGCAAGAGGTAAGCTTGGGGGAGTTTGTTGACGGTCCTTAAGTATCAATTATAACTATCAAATAAATAGAGAAAAGGATCCAAATGAAACCAACACCTAGACTTAGGGTTTTATCTGACAGAATTCCACGAGTTTTGCTGTTTATCTATTTCTGCAGGGGGTTATCAGGAAATACGGAAGAAAGGCCCACATGTCGGATTAATGACGGGATATTAACCGAACACGTAATTATCTTACATCTAGAAGAGTCCAGAAGCCACGAGAACAAACGGGAGGCGTAACGGAGCCGGACACAGGGCGCCCGCCCTGGTCCTTAGGGCGCCCGCCCTGGCCCCGGAGCCAATCAGGCTCCGCCTCGAGGATTATGCTCCACCGACCTAGAGGATCAAGGAAAACCGTCCGTTCAATGTCGGTTTGATCCGACGGCCCAGATTCATCCGAAAGGGCTATATAAGCAAGGCCCCTGCCCCTAGAGGAGAGGCCCTTGTCTCATACTTCAAACCCTAATTCAGGAGGAGAGCCTCTGATCAAGCCCTAGAGCCACCACATCAACTAGATCTCTAGTTAGCATAGCTACATAGGATTAGAACTAGGAGTCAATCTTCGATTGGTTCCCGGATCTGTCAAGAGGATTCTTGGTAATTCCTCTCTGTTCTTCAATTGTTCATCTTTGTTCTTCAATATTATGAATATGACTTTATTCTATTTCAATATATTGGTTATGACTTTGCTCTACTTGATTATATTTGCAATTATATTGTTCTTAGTTTATCATAGTTATATGCTTGGCTTAGTTAGATTGGAATTATATACATGCCTAGGATCGTATAGCGTTTATCCATGTGTACAGTGGGTGAATGATAACTATTGTGTAGACGTGGTGTCTATACCGTATTTATCTGCGATTGCACCCTATATGCCGGATTGTGGGGTAGTTCGCGATAGTGACAGCTTCGTTGATTCTTATATAGTCCCCCTCTCGTGTATAGGGCAGGCAGAGCAACACTATTACAGGGGAGTGATTGCTATGTTCTTCATCTTCCTTGCTAATATTTACTATGCATGGATATAGTCTTTTCTCACCATGATTGCCAAGTATAATTGCACTAACTATGATATGCTAGACTTTATAGTTAATAATAACTTAGGGAATATCTTTGTAGTTCATCCTAATTCCATGCTAATGACTTGCTAGAATATCTGTTGAGGTGCTTATCATTATTATATGTGGCTAGCTGATCAGATTAATTATCTTTGTCACCATTATCACTTTACCTTTACTTAATGTGACATTTATACCTGTATAAAGAGATTGATAAATACTCTCGGTTATACATGCAATGATGTGTACTCAGTTCCATATTCTCATTCCATTATCAACCATGATACTTAGAAATCCCTTCCCAGTGGTAAAAATATAAATAACGATACCTGGAATACTTCCCGGTTAAAATGCTACATCGGTATTAATTTATGCGCTTGCAGATCCCTTTTATTATTTATCTTGATGAGCAAATGCATATTTCAATACCGCGTCTCTCATGTCATGCTGGGGATGACAACTTGGCTTAAGTGGCACGAGGGATAGGTTTTGCATTTTTGGCGCCGTTATCAGAATTAGAAAACTAAGTCTACTTTTGGTAGTGATGTTAAGAATGCCCAACATTAACCGTCTGCTCAAATAATAGATAACACGCTCCTTTCCTTTAAATTCTTGAATAAGAGCTGAACCGATAACAGTATCTTCAGTTGATAAATATAATCTGAAAGGTTTTCCATGCTAGGGTGGAACTAACACTGGAGGATTTGTTAAATAACTCTTAATCTGATCTAAAGCCAATTGCTGTTCATCCCCCATTTAAACTCCTGATCGGCTTTCAATTTCAATAACGGACTGAAAGCCTTGATCTTGCCTGACAGATTAGATATAAACCTTCTGATGAAATTAATCTTACCGATCAA
Source organism: Saccharum spontaneum (assembly GCA_022457205.1). Taxonomy (NCBI): domain Eukaryota; kingdom Viridiplantae; phylum Streptophyta; class Magnoliopsida; order Poales; family Poaceae; genus Saccharum; species Saccharum spontaneum. Next base: position 15,761,254 of record CM039582.1, read on the forward strand.
GGATTGTAATTCAGTCTTATCGGCAGGAGCAACAACCTTGTTGATTGTCTCAATAGATTTTCTACTAATTTCAATGCCCCTCTGATGCACCATAAAACCTAAGAATTGTCCTGCCGATACACCAAATACACATTTATTGGGATTCATCTTTAATCCATGTTTTCTTGTGCACTCCAGTATCTTCCGTAGATCGGTTAGATGCTTTGTGATGTCTCCAGACTTAATCACTATATCATCAATGTAGATTTCTACCAATGTGCCGATGTATTCATGGAAAATGAAGTTCATAGCTCTTTGATAAGTAGCGCCGGCATTTTTCAAACCAAATGTCATAACTATCCATTCAAACAATCCCACATGACCTGGACATCTAAAAGCAGTTTTGGAAATATCTTCTTCAGCCATGAATATTTGGTTATAACCCGCATTTCCATCCATGAAACTAATAATCTGATGCCCTGCTGCAGCATCAATCAACAAATCAGCAATCGGCATTGGATAACCATCCATCGGCGTGGCCTTATTAAGATTCCTGAAATCAATACAAACACGGAGTTTTCCATTTTTCTTATATACATGAACCACATTAGAAATCCACTCTGTATATCGACACTGCCGAATAAACTTTGCCTCAATTAACTTGGTTATTTCGGCCTTAATATCAGGGAGTATATTAGGATTGCATCGGCGAGCCGGCTGCTGATGTGGCCGAAATCCAGATTTAATCGGCAACCGATGTTCAACTATAGATCGGTCTAATCCAGGCATTTCAGTATAATCCCAAGCAAAACAATCTTTATATTCCTTTAACAAATCAACTAGTTGCTGTTTACACTTGGAATCTAACTTAGAGCTAATAAAAGTGGGTCTTGGCCTATCGCCTTCACCAATATCTACTTCTATTAAATCATCTGCCGATGTAAATCCTTGACCTAATTTTCCATCATCGGCAAATCTATCCATTAAAACTCTTCTTCAGAACCGACTGCTTGGATCGGTAGAATTTCATAATCAGCAATCTTGAGGAACTCCTTTTCCCAGGCTTCTCCTGATATGCATTTGGTTCGTTCATAAGTATCTGATTCTGCCGATGCAATGATATAAGAAGAGTCACCAGGAACAACTTCAATCTTATCTCCAATCCATTGTACCAGACATTGATGCATCGTAGAAGGAACACAACAATTAGCATGAATCCAATCCTTTCCCAAAAGCAAATTATATGCACCCTGGCCATTAATAACAAAGAAAGTTGTCGGCAAAGTTTTACTGCCGATGGTCAACTCAACACATACTGCCCCCTTAGCTGGTGACACATGGCCTTCAAAATCCTTTAGCATCATATCGGTCTTAGTTAAGTCTTGATCTCCATTACCAAGCTTCCGATACATCACATAAGGCATGATATTAATCGCAGCTCCTCCATCAATAAGTATCTTAGATACAGGCTGCCCATCAACTCTGCCTTTTACAAATAAAGCCTTGAGGTGTTGTCTTTCATCATCAGCAGGCTTCTCAAAAACAGCTATCATTGGATCTAACATTAATTGAGCTATCTGATCAGAGGAAATAGCCTCTTCTTCACTGTCAGACAGAGCCAAAAATTCCATCGGCAACATAAACACCATATTGACATCTGCCGATGGACCTTTATCCTTGTGCCTTATCTGCCACTGCTGGTTACCAGATTTCTCATTGGAGGAACTTTCTTCTTGATATAAATCTTTTTGACGATCCCGCTGTATTTTTCTCTTCTGTGTCTTTGTCAAACCTTCTGGACACCATTGAGGAAGCTTAGTTTTCCAAACTGGCTGATAAGTCCTAGTTGTCTCCACACGACGTATATTAGGATCCCTGTAAAATATTTCTTCATCAGGAACTCTTGCATTTGCCATCTCTTCGAGTTCCTCTTGGTTTCTTGGAAAATATACAACACGTTTACCAAGCCTTTCATGCACACTAAGCCTGCCCCCAGCCGATCATGTACTGATGCTCTCCTTCTGATCGGCTCATTAATGAGCAAACCTTGATTACCAGATTGGAACCTTCTTGCAGGATAATTAACTCCATAATAGTCATTGCACTCTGGACAATTTTCAACAGTAGGTAACTTAATACCTTCTTCCCAACAATGAATAAAAAACGGACAATTCCAATGATCCTTATGCCGATTCCATTCTTCTTGACGCCCTTCCTCTTGTTGTCGTCTATACCGATCCCTTTGCTGACGCCATCCTTCGTGTTGTCTTTGATGGGTAATCACGATGTCAGATCGAGGAGGCCTTCCAGAACCGTCACTCTCCGTCAATAGCCCCTTGCCTTTTGCATCATCGGTAGTTATCCGATGTTGGGGATCTACTGATGCATTCTTTTCAGCAGCTTCTGATGTCAACACCTTAATTTTTCCTTCAGCATCCAACATATTTGCTGGAAAAGGATGTTGATCAATTTTCATTGGCTTTTGAATTTTGGAATTGCCAAATTTTATCCTGTCAGACTCAATAGCTAACTGTAATTGCTGTCTAAACACCTTGCACTCATTGGTACTGTGTGAAGTTGCATTGTGCCACTTGCAATACAGCATATGCTTCAACTCTTCTACCGATGGGATCACATGATTGGGTGACAGTTTAATCTGGCCCTCCTGAAGCAAGAGATCGAATATTTTATCGGCTTTGGTGACATCAAAAGTAAACTTTTCTGGCTCTTTGTGACCAAAGGGACAAGATATCGGCTTCTTATTCTTAACCCATTCTGCCAAACCGATAACTGGTTCATTATCTGAATCAGAATCTTCCGCCTCTTCAACAAATGAAACTTTCTTGTTCCAATTTCTCTTAGGTTCAAAAACCCTAGTGTCTTGATCAGAAATCCTTTGCACTAAATGACTTAGGCTTTCGAACTCCTGAGAAGCATATCTGTCTTTTAGGTGTGGTAATAATCCCTGAAAGGCTAAATCGGCGAGCTGCCGATCATCCAATACCAGACTATAACATTTGTTCTTTACATCTCGCAGCCTTTGCACGAAGCCTTCTACCGATTCATCATTGCGCTGTTTCATCTTTACCAAATCGGTAAGCTTCTTTTCATGAATTTCAGCAAAGAAATACTTATGAAATTGCTTTTCTAGATCAGCCCAGGTGATAATAGAATTTGGAGGTAGTGAAATAAACCACGTAAATGCTGATCCGGATAGAGATGACGAGAACAGACGAACTCTCAATTCATCTCTACAAGCTGCCTCTCCACATTGAATAATAAAACGATTAACATGCTCCATGGTTGATGTATTATCTTGCCCAGAGAATTTAGTGAAATCTGGCACTTTGTAACGATTTGGGAGAGGAATTAAATCATATGTTGGAGGATACGGAGTCCGATAAGAATAGGTATTAACCTTGGGCTTGATTCCAAATTGATCTCTCATAATTTCTGCTATCTTATCGGCCCAAAAAACATCGACATCTTGCTGACGATATGGTTGAATCTCTGCTGGAGGTATCTGTTGATACCCTTCTGCACACCTTTGTTGCCCACGATCTCCAGCAGTTGGCATATTTGCTACTAACTGTGGTCCATTAACCTGCTGAAGAGGATTCATCGGCTGAGCTGCCGATGCTTGATTCTGAAAACCAGCATGCATGTGTCCTTGATGAACTCCTGTGGCTTGCTGGTTTGGCTGAACTGTATGTTGAGTAGGAAACTGTCCTGACCAATTATTAGTATTCATCGGCATAAAACTTGCCGATGGCTGGTAGCTTGTTGGCATTGCTGGATAATTATACCCAACTTGAGGCATAACCTGGACTCTAGGTTGACTAATGATAGGAGCCTTCTGCTGCATCGGTAATAAATTTGTCGATGGACTTGAGCTAGATGTTTGACCCAGAGGCACCTGAAAACTTCCTAAACTTGGTTGTACAGTAGTTGTAATATATTGAGGTGCTTGGACTATCGGCAAACCAGCCGATGGCATAGGATTTTTTCCCGCTGCGTCAATCGCTTGAGATAATCCATGATTAAAAGTAGATGGCTCCGGAGGCATACCATATCCCCACCAATTAGCAGGAGTTTGATTACTCTGTGGTGTCGGACCCGATAAAGCTGATGCTGATAAATCTGTACCAAGTTGAACTCGTCCTGATAATGCTGAATCTGGACGCACCGGAGTAGACTGTGCATTAGATAATCCTGCTGATACTGGAGGAGAAGAAATCTCTATACCCGCAACGGCTGGAGGAGCCGATGGAGCAATAGCAGATGTTGCTTCTGGTTGATGATAAGCAGGCCCAACGTAATGATGTGACGCTTGCCCTTCTTTGAAAGTTCGAATCACAGCATTACGAACAGTATTGGACAGCACATTGGAGTGATTAATTAAAGCATGATTCACCGCAGAATTAACCATCTCTTGAAGTTTTCCAGGATTAGAATCAAAGGTAACCTGCCGAGGCAACGGCAAGTCCTGCTTCTGGATGACTTGTCCACTTTTAATCACGCTGAATGACTTCAAGCAAAGCTGTCTATATTCTTCAATAGCCCTCTCCATAGCCTGCTTCTGATCGTCCTTAAGATCTTCTTCTGTTACTGCGATGATATTCCCAGCATCGATCTCATGATTAGGCATCTTGACTAGATCTGTCCCACCGAGCGTGCCAAAAGATGTGTTGATGCAAAAGTAAATCTGCAAACACAAAGGGCTAATACCCGAAATCGATATCCAAAGCGTGCCAGTCGATTTGACCTGTTAATCGACAAGGATGCAGATACGAGCACTTTGGTCCTGACAACAGCGATACGTCCGGAAGTCACGGCCAAGAGGTACTCACGCGGAACTCGAGGATCGACAAAGATTGCACTTAGAGCAATGCAACTCGCCGAATCGATGAGAACTCGTAAAAAGGAAAAATATGCAAATTGACGAAGTCGTCGAAAAGTAGATGTAAATAAGAATAAAAGCTGGTTTTTAATGTATTGATTGATTGATTCTCTATTACATTGCCCTTCACTCTATATTTATACCCTGATCTATAGAAACATAACCAAATACGACTAGGACACTAAATCCAAGTCTAAGGAAAAGAACATGACTTTGACACAACTCAGACTCTACTAATCGTAAACGAGGAAATCAACTCCTATTTTATTCCATAGTCCGCCTTAATCACGATGGTATTCTTATCGACATCCTTTTCACCAGCATCGCCCTTGTTCCATCGGCAGCAACCTTCGATCTCCTTTCATCGGTACATTCCCTGTTTCATCAGCTGCAGTCTTCATACCTTCCTTCATCGGCACATTCCCTTATCTTATCGGCAACAGTCTCCAAACCCTCTTCCATCGGCATCGGCAATAACACCCTTGGCCTCATCGGCAACATTCCAAATAAAATTCATACACTGTCACCGCTTAAAAATAAACTTATTCTCCTTGGCTATCAATTTACACGGCAATCTTTCCCTTGCCGATTAGCCTTTCCTGATCATCTTGACACGTGCTAAAAACGGTGTCAACAGCTATTAGATTAGAGATAGATATATATAGATATAGATAGATTATTTTTTACCATGAAATATATTTTTGTATTCTATCTGTTGGGTGTCATAAATATTGATGTATTTTTATAAGTTTGATCAAACTTGAAGTTGTTTGGCTTAAGGTAAACTAAAAAAATTACTTATTTTAGGACGGAGAAAGTAGAAAGTTAAATAATCCATTTGTAACTTAAGAATTTAATAAAAAAATATACGGAAATTTTACACGAAAAATATGCAGGGCTAGAAAAAAAAAATCTCTGCTCGAAACAAAAAGCCCGAACATACGAAGGAGCGTGCCTGGTGCTGGGACCCCAGCTGTCATGCGCCTGGCTAGTGAGTAGTAACCGTAGGCAGGCAGTAGCATTAAAATCTTCCAAAAATGAAACACAATAAAGAAAATATAAACAGCCCCCTCCCGTTCCACCCGCACCGCTTCACTCTTCTCCCCCTAAACACACCTCCTTCTCGTAGACGGCAGATCTCCCGGGGTCGCCGTCTCCGGCCACGGCGGCCGGCACTCGGAGTAGCGGTGGAGCGCGGGGCGGAGGTCGGCGGCCATGTACAAGAACCAGCTGCAGGAGCTGGCGCAGCGTAGCTGCTTCAACCTGCCGGCTTACACGTGCCTGCGGGAGGGGCCCGACCATGCGCCGCGGTTCAAGGCGGCTGTGAACTTCAACGGGGAGCAGTTCGAGAGTCCCGGGTTCTTCACCACGCTCCGCCAGGCGGAGCACGCCGCCGCGGAGGTTGCGCTCGCCGCGCTCGCGCGACGCGGCCCGTCCTACTCGCTCGCTGCCCGCATCCTGGTAAGCCGCCTGCGCGGGCACCCCCCCACCCCCCTGCCCCTATCCTCCTCCGCATGCCCCTCGCTTCCCTACGAATCGTTTCTTCTGTCATGGTTTTTTTTTTTTGGTTGTATTTGTCGCGGTTCTTGTTTCAAACGCTTCTCGGTGGTGGAATTTGGGGATCTGCGGGTGTTTCTAGTCCCAGTATAGTTGATCGTAAGTAGATCGCTCGAACCATTTGCTACTGCAATTCGTCACGGAATTCTCGTGGGCTATTGATTGTCCAGGGCGAGTCGTTTGCGTTTGCTCGGGTTAAAAATGGCGTCTCGTTTGACTGTTTAGTTCATAACTCCTGTTCCAGCGCCGCGGCATGTATTTTATTAAATTTCAGCATAATGTTGGCGATTTTGGAGAGATTTAGCAACACATTACCAGTTGCCCTTGAATCGTTCTCGTAGTTTGATCTGGTTTCTAGCTTTTTTTTTTGGAAAAAAACGAGCTATGAAGTCATAGCTTCCAGAATCTGCTTGGATTGGGGCTCGTGAGCGGCATGAATTGCAGCGGATATTTGGTACGGAAAGCTGCAACTCTTTTCGTGCCAAAAATTCTCTCGGTGCCTTTTCTTTTCTTTGTTTTTATAAAAGGGGATTCCTTTGAATCCGAGAGAAAAAGTCGCAATAGTCGAGTCCAGTTATTTTTTTCCCCCAGACCTCGGGTTAAAGAAACTCTTCCCCTGTTCCCCATCTTTTTTTGTGTGACCAAAATACGATCATGTCATATTTCATTTTGTATTATAAAAGTGGGCGCGGATTAGTTAATGAGCAGAGCTTAGTTCCCCACTCTACGCGATGGATGTGTACTAAGCGCAATCAAGCCTCTTAACTTGTTCGTACCCTGCGCCGGCTATTAACACGCCATTATACTTTAATCCCTCGTTAGATGTGCTCTCCCGCCGTAACGGCGACGGTGCTTCTACACACCCTGCATTATTATCTGCCGATTAGTAAATTCTTACAGCTTCGGAATTACCGCTAGGGTTCGTCCGTCCTCGCACCGTTATTGGTGCTAGACTTGGGAAGTCTGCGTGCCATTAATTGCTAAACCCCGATTAGCCAAACCTGTCTATTAATGGGCGCATTGATGTGGGGTGGAATTAAAAAGTTGCCGCGTACGCTTTGACTTGGAAGCCCTAGTTGCAATGCAGGGTACGCAGTACATACACACGGGGTTTTGAACGGAACGGGATTAACCAGCGCGTGGAACTGTCAGTGTGAAACGGTGGGGAGGGGGGATTTGGTTTTCGGTCTTTATAGTGGTGCTATTTGGTATTAATGCGGGTGGGTGGGAGGAATTGAATTGGAGACCGCCCGCACCTAACCAGGGCATCGCAGGTCAATGCCGGTGGGCCCCGGTGGCTTAGTGGCAGGCGGGCCCCTCACAGCCCACGATGGGGAAGGGCAGTGAGAAGGGGTGGTGCTGCCGTGCTGGCGTTGTTGCGCCTATGCGTGGTGTCTTTTCTCGATACGGTCCGGTCAGATCAGGTCAGCCATGGCCTGCTGCCAGTGCTGGGAGCCGGCTTGCTACCGCAAGTGCGCCTCCCTCCCTAGTGCTTTGTTTGCTGTCTGCGCTTTGGCTGGCTTCGAATTGATCCGTGGATGGATGGGACAATGTGGGTGTGGCCGCTGGTGCTAGTGCGGGAACGTCGCTTTGCTCCCCGCCTTTTAGGCAGGGTTCTTGGTGCAGGACTGCGGGCCAAGTGCGATGGCCGCCTTGTTGAATGGTGGATGTTCTTGTCGGTCTGGCGTTCTGCACAGCAGCACAGGGGGTTTTGTTCTGTGGAATTTGAGAGTTTGGATTGTGACAACATGATCAAAAAGCAGCTACTTTTTGGCCAGAATTTTTAAAAAGGCTGATCTGGAATTGGATGGCAGAGGGGTCTGCTTCTGATTTTTTTTCATTGTTTCTGTTCTTACTTTGATGTATCAATCAAAATGAGGTGGCTTGGAGTGACATGGTCCTGCGGTATCATGTAAGTTCAGATTGGTCTCCAAGTAGACAGGTTACTATCGCTGGTCAATGCGTATTTGGATGGTTTGGTTGCTACAATAACTTTGAACATCGGGTCAGCAAAATGTTAGGCATGGTCAATGATCCTCATAGTTGACTGTATCAGGTGTTTTTTTTTGGGGTGGGGTGGGGGGTGGGGGTGTGTAAAATATTGGAATCTGGACTATCACAGGAGTGATTCACCTGGTTGGAGGATTGCTGTTTCACTGGGACGTCATCATTGAAAAATATTTAATTCTTCTAGATCAAAATCAAAGAAAATGAGAAAACTGTGTAGGTGGCTATGGTTTGGTATGTGGTGGTAAATAATAACTAGCTGCAAGGTATGGAGCTCATACTCCTACAGCTTGGAAATGTATCCTGTCATGGACATTATAACATCCATGTCTTATGAAAAAAAATATCTGAAGATCCATAGATCTTACCTTGTAGTGTACAGGTAGCTTCTCACTACTTGTTCTCAGTGATTTTTTATGGTTAGGTACCTTCTCTCCTTCAGCTGCTGCTGGCACTATTGTCTAAAACCTTTTGTGTCAGTATATTCAGAACTGATCTGCAAGAAATGCTATTTTCTTTTTATTGGCTAGCTTATATCCACTGTCTGCCTGTTTAATTTTGGAACTGATGGTTCTGCGGTTTGGATTAATACTGTGAATCATGGTTTTGCGATTTGGATTTATACTTTACTAGATGTCCCTTTGTATCCATTGCCACTTATAGTCAGTTAGTGGACAGCTCAACTACCACTTCAACTTATTTGAGCATCATTTGAATCATAATCCTTGCAGTTGAAGTATTATCTGATTAGCACTGTCTTGATCCAGAAGTCATCTTCCTTAGCATTCTGGAAGCCCTTACTTCTTCTGATTCAATTACTTTTGTTTCAATGACCAGGAATAAAAGCTTTTTAACTGACTAAAATGTATAACGTGTGTTTGCCCTGGCAAAAAATTCTCAACAATCTGTCGGTTGGGCTTTAATATTTTTATGTGATTGATTATTCTTTAACCTTCATAGAATGTTGCATCCTCAACTTCTATTCTTTGATTTACAGTAATTTCAGTAACTTGCTTATGGTGATGATTTCTGTTACACAGGACGAAACAGGGGTTTATAAGAACCTTCTGCAGGAAGTAGCTCAAAGAGTTGGGGCGCCATTGCCATTGTATACAACAGAGCGATCTGGCCTTGGCCACCTACCAGTTTTCACATGCACAGTAGAGCTAGCTGGTATTACATTTACAGGTGATCCTGCTAAGAATAAGAAACAGGCTGAAAAAAATGCTGCTTCAGCTGCATGGTCAGCACTGAAACAATGTGAGTATCACTTATTGCGTTCTGTGCATTGCAAATTGATGAATGAAATTGTAGCTATGTTTTTTGAAGGCAGAAATTGTAGCTATGTTGCTTATTCATGTTTGCCTGCAGTAACTATAATTGACAAAAAGAGAAGTATTGCAACTTGGTTAAAATTGGTATCACCATGACTTGAAAAGATATTTTTTAGGTTAGGATATGGATATTGACTCAATCTTGACTTAGTAATTTATCATGAGAAATTTGAGCAACTTTTCAACTAATTATATTTTTATCAAGTCAAGTCATCCAACATTTGTACTATTGTGTTTTATACCATTATATGTAAGTCAGGTGATATCTTATCTCTAGCATTGCTACTTCTCATTCATTTGGACTGTATGTTCTGAATTCATTTGGAACCCCTTCATCAAGCTAAACATGAATTAGTTTTTCTTCCTTTAATACTTAAAAAGTCATGCTAGTGTGAAAAGCTAAGCAAGTAGTTTATCTGGTTTCACTTACTATGTTAGTGGAATTGGGCCAAGTTTATCTTGTGCATTATGCCTGTTTCTGTTTGGTCTCGTTGAAAGAAGTGAAATATCTTGGGATGACATTCTTTATTTATACATTGACACCTCACTGTTTCATCTCTCTGCAACAGTGGTACGCGAGGAAGTGAATTCATCCAATGAGCCAGAAAACAATGATGAGCAGGAGCAGATCAGGATTGCCCGAGCCCTCCTCAATTATCGCTTGAAGGAGAAGATGGCGATGGCCAATTATCCTCATGTTTCACCATTCCCTAAGAAATTTCCCATGCAGCCAGAGAGGAAGCCTTCTTTTGGTCAATCTTCTCAGTCCAGCTACTCGAAGATTCTCCCTCTATTCCGCCCTAAATCTAATTCAAGATCCAGACCAGAGTCCCCAGCATCTACTGATGGTGTATCACAAATTCCTGGTCGGGCCATGGATAGCCTCACTCCAAGTCCAAGGTCAAGATTTCCAGCTGCAGAGGCAGCCCCCTATGTGCCAGTTGGGCACTACCGTATGCCTTGCCACAGCATGGCTCCTTCAGTCACAATTAGGACTGCTGTTCCTGTGTTCTCTGCTCCACCTCTCCCACCTCCGTCTGCACGCCCACAGCAGCTTCCTCCGCTCATGAGCCACCCACCACCGATTCGGATGGCATCTCCAGTTCGCATGAGGCCAGCCTCTCCAATGTTTTCCTCAGCTGCAGTTCAAGGGCCGAAACCTGTGATGCCTGTTCAGTTAAAGAATGTGCAAGATCAATCAAGGAAGGAAACAGCTGCATCTGTGATCCCTGTTCAGGTAAAGGATTTGCAATACCAACAAAGGAGGAGTTCAATGTCTCCTGTGATTCCTGTCTCAGTAAAGGATGCACAACGCCAGCCTCTTGTGGGATCACTATCAACTGCAATCCCAGTTCAGATGAAGGACGTGCAAACCCAAGCCCCAATGGAATCACTGGCAGCTCCAATTCCAGCAATCAGACCTTCCGTTAAGATTGATTTGCCTGCTCAAGGCAAGGAAGCTTCAGCTGGTGCTACCAGCGAAGTGCCATCTTCTGCTAATGGCAACAATGCTGCTGTGGAATGCAGTACATCATCAGACACTCTCTTGGCAAGACAATCAAGGGCTGCGGATGGGGACGACGATAAGGCGGAAGCTAAGCACGAGGCCGAGGCTCAAGCTGTGGCAGAGGCAGCCATCAGGCAGCTGGAGATCAATTGACTTAAGAAAATGCGCGCCGGCATCTTCTCCCAGATTTTGTAATTAGCTGCCTCCCGTGCACATTCCGTTCTGTTTAGTTCTTGTATGTCTTGGGGTTCGGATTAGGGCTGTCTGGGCAAGCTGCATTGTGGTAGGAACACTTAGTTTTTCTGTTTAGAAAAAACCTGAGAGCGAAAAAAAAAACTTGAAGTGGTGGTAGGCGGTTTGCCCAGTGTTTAGTTGGAGACGGTTATACTTCCCTGGATATGCAGTTGGTCTGCTTTTACCCCAATGATGAGGTGGTGCCTCTAGGGAAGGATTCTGGCGGCAGTTACATCTAAATTCCTTATTATTGTCGATCCGCCGCAATCTTATTCAGCTTTTTTTTTTCCAGTAGTACAATGCAAATGATGATGCATTGGTGGTTGGTGTATGATGAAAAGTTGAGACGGGTGAAATGGTTTTTTCTGCCGCTTTTCGTCCTGGCTACTATAGTACTATGATGAAAGAGAGATGGTCTGTTGCGCGTCATCCTTGTGGGTAATCTGAACCACTTTCATTTGGATTTTGGAGGCACCGTCTGAATGATGCAGGCGTGCTGCACAAGAGCAAGAGGCCAGGCAGGGATTGTGACCGTGACGTTGGTCGGTCCAGCCCTTGTGTGGCAACCGTACTTGGGAGTTGGGACCAGGCCCGTCTCGTCATCGTCCGAAAGGGATGATAAAAAGAGAGAAATGAGTTTGGTCGCACTAAATTGGTAGTTGGGTCGTGACCACATACCAGACACTCGGCTTCTGCAAAAGAAAATACATAAGTACTCCTATATAATGGCAATGCATCAAGGCTCCGGCCAAAAGCCAGCCACGGCTGAAGAATTGATGATGAGCCGATCTGAAGCGCATCTCCTCCGCTCTTTTTTCTCCCCAGGAAAGAACAGAAGGCGATCAGAAGCCAGAATCCCGTCCTGCACTGCACTGCACTGCAAGGCAGGCGGCGGGCACCAGGCAGGGCCAGGCTGCATGCCTACGAGCATGTGTGCGGCCTGATCTCCACAATGGCCTGGTTTAGATCAAGGCTAAAGTTACAGTTTTTTTTTACTCTCTCTCCATCGTATCGAATCTTTAGATACATGCATGGAGCACTAAATGTAGATAAAAAAATAAATAATTGCATAGTTTATCTGTAATTGCGATACGAATCTTTTGAGCCTAATTAATTCATGATTGGACACTAATTACCAAATACAAACAAAAGTGCTACAGTAATCTAGATTTAAATTTCTCGCCACCTAAACCAGGTGAATGATGGACAAATGCTCACCTGTGGCGCCTGCCGCCGCGGTTCCTGCCCATTTGACCTGCCTACAGCGTGCTGACCCAACCCGGCCGCCGGTGGGCCAACGCCCAACGCAAGAGAACACCCGTTGCCGTTACTAAGTGGCAACTGCGTCTTGGCCGCTGGCCCGCGTCCAAAACAAAGAGCCTGTTTAGTTGGCTTCTCCACCCAAAAAGCAAACCCAAAAAGTGCTATAGTACCTGTCACATCAAATCTTGCGACACATGCATGGAGTACTAAATGTAGACGAAAGAAAAAACTAATTACACAGTTTATCTGTAAATGTCGAGACGAATCTTTTGAGTCTAGTTAGGCTATGATTGGATAAATTTTGTCAAATAACAACGAAAAGTGCTACAGTAGCCGAACCCAAACTTTTTCACCAACTAAACAACCCCAAAGCCGCCAGTCGCTGTCCGCTTGCCGTTCTGTTGCACTGCACACTCTGGCGGTCTGGCCGAAACAGAGAAAAGATGGATAGCACTGGGTACAGACCGGGCCGGGCCATGGGCCACGGCATGCAGGGCCATGTTTAGTTCACGGCAAAATGTAAAAAAATTTCAAGATTCTCCGTCACATCACATATACCGGCACATGTATAGAGCATTAAGGCTATGTTTAGATCCAAATTTTGGAGTGCCAAAATACATTGTAGCATTTCGTTTGTATTTGGTAATAATTGTCCAACCATTGACTAATTAGGCTCAAAACATTCGTCTCGCAAAGTACAACCAAACTGTATAATTAGTTTTTGATTTTATCCACATTTAGTACTCCATGTATGTATCGCAAGTTTGATGTGACGGGGAATTTTTTTTTGCATAGTGCACTTTTCAAGTGATCCAAACACAACCTAAATGTAGGTAAAAAATAATTAATTATACAGTTTATCTGTAAATGTCGAGACGAATCTTTTAAACCTAGTTAATCCATAATTAGATAAAATTTATTAAATACAAACGAAAAGTACTATAATGTTTTTTTTAAAAAAATCACAAACTAAACATAGCCCAGGAGTAGCAATTAGTACGACGTGCCAGTACAGCGGGCATGAATGCCACTCTGGGCGAGGCAGAGGCGTGTAGTGTAGGGGTTGCCCCTGCCGGCTGCCCCGCGGCCTGCTTCATCAGTGGTTCGTCCGAGACTACCGCCGCGGGTACTCTAACGATCCTCTAAAATTTTAGAGTACTGGATATAGAGTAAAAATTGTTATACTGGATACTTTAAAATGATACTTTATTTTTTCTCTCACTCTACATTTAGAATAGTACAATGCTTACTCTATAGTGGACAGTAGCGGACCTCACTAGCTAAACAAAGGAAAAAATGTTATAACTCATAAACTAAAAATCCAAATTAAATTTCGATTGCACCATTAAATTCGTCTTAATAAATCCTTCAAAACTAGATCTCATATGGATATATTTAGATAAAGTGACAAGTGGGTCCCATAGTGGATAGAGTGGATAGAGGATGATATAGAGGATTGATGAATGCGGGAGAATTGAATATAGATGAGAGAATCTTGTTGACTAAAACGTATAGAGGATGAATGTAGAGGTCTGTGAGGGCGGATAGCCTGACGGGCAAGCAATTCTCGCAATGAATTTCGATGGACAGGTGCGAGTAGCATGTGTAGCACTGGACTGAGGCGGTAGGGCGAGCCATCTCAGATGCGAGGAGGGAGAAGCCGGACGCCATCGTTTTCTTGCCTGCTGTGCCCAACAGAGACGACAATTATTGGAGGGGGCGGCAGGCAGAGGCAGCTAGCGCACCATAGATGCGCAGCAGCATGCCATGGACGGCCCAGCTAACAGGTGGCGCCGATTTATGGCGCTCTGATGGCGACCAAACGGGGAGTTTATTGCGGCCTTCGCGTGCCCGTCTCGCCTCGAGATTAGCGTGTGCTCGCCTGCTAGGCTCTTCTAGGCTAGGACGACGTACAGTCCACTGCGGAATACGGGAGGCGCAAATATGCGATGGCCTTGTTTAGATACCAAATTCACTCTAAATTCTAGTATAAAAAAGAAGATTTTTCATCACATCAAAATATCGGCACATATATAGAGTACTAAATCTATATTTATACCTACTAATACAACAACAACAACAACAACAACATAGCCTTTTGTCCCAAGCAAGTTGGGGTAGGCTAGAGATGAAACCCAAAAGAGACGAGAAACAGGGAGACACAAAAAAGGACATAAAGGGAGACAAAAAGAGGTCACGGTTCCGGCACGTTGATTGCCAATCTCCAAGCGCTTCTATCCATAGCTAAATCCTTAGAGATATTCCACTCCTTAAGATCTCTCTTAACGGACTCGTCCCAAGTTAGTTTAGGTCGACCTCTACCGCTCTTTACATTATCGGCCCGCTTTAGAACTCCACTACGCACCGGCGCCTCAGGAGGCCTTCGTTGGACATGTCCCCTAATTTACCTACTAATAAAGAGACAAAATTTCTCATCCCCTAATTTTGGTTTGGTCCGGCCCATTCTAATTTAGCATAACTGTTTACATCACTGGCTCTCTCCACTCCACTGGCTTTGGTATTTTTTTTCGTCCAATCCATACTATTTTGGCCTAACTATCCTGTCCTCTCGCTTGACGGCCCACTGCGCGCGGCCACCAGTCAACCACCTGCGCGCTCATGTCCAACCCATCGTAGCCCACCAGCACAGCGCGAAAGAAAAGCTCGCGTCTGGCCCATACTTAGCCCACCAGCACAAGAGGAAGAAAAGCTGGAAAAAACCAGCCACCAGTCAACCACCCGCGCGCTCACGTCCGGCCCATCGTAGCCCACCAGCACAGCGCGAAAGAAAAGCTCGCGTCTGGCCCATACTTAGCCCACCAGCACAGCACAGGAGGAAGAAAAGCTGGAAAAAACCAGCCACCAGTCAACCACCTGCGCGCTCACGTCCGGCCCATCGTAGCCCACCAGCACAGCGCGAAAGAAAAGCTCGCGTCTGGCCCATACTTAGCCCACCAGCACAGGAGGAAGAAAAGCTGGAAAAAAACCAAAAATACTATGCTGCATGGTGGATTCTAACCGTGGTCTTCAAAGACCAAGTATTGAGTGCTCACCACCACACCATACAAGTTCATGTGATGTTAGGTGAAGTTTTCAATATTTATAGTCACTAGCACCTTCAAACTTTTTACATTATGAAAACCACTATTATGGTTTGGCAAGATAAAATAAATAAATAAAACTATTAAAATGTGGTATTGCATATATTAGAATAAATGCGGTATTGCATATATTAGAATCAAAACATTCTTATGGTTGGCATGACAACAAAATGAATAAATACAACTATGAAAATGTGGTTTGCATATATTATATGTAGTAAGGTTTTTTTAGGAAGCGAGTACTTGGTGCAATTTGATAATCGATGGCGTGTTTGAGGTACAAATTCAAAGAAAAGTTGAATGATTCCGTTGCAACGTATGAATACATTGACCTTTTTAATATTAAAGGAGGATATTTCTTGTCTGACATTGCTCACAGTTATCTATAGGGATCTGACGGACCAAATATCTCTTATGAATATATGAGTTAGAGTGACATGTTCAAACATAGTACTGAGTCCCATTTCAAAATGAATTAAATTACGCGAATTGATCATAGATCAGTTGGTTGGATTCCCTATGGTCCACCCGGATTCAAGTCCTTGACTTCATGGGTGCTCATATTTTTCTAGATTTATTCCAGGATTTAACAGCGCTATGCTTTCAGTGCTATGTGACGTTGTACCGTATGATTCTCAAAAAACAAATAAATTAGATTATTACTGAGTGTTTTCACCGTCTATCACCATACAATTAGGGTAGCATGCGACAAGACAGTACAAAGTCTGATTGCAAAGTGAATACAAACATATGATGCGATCGTTGAAATAAATCTTCTAGCCATAGGTGTTCTAAGTATCCATAAAACAAGCCCCCGTTGCATCGCACGGGCATATTTCCTAGTGTAGATAAAATAAAAAACTAATTGCACAGTTTTAATCTACTTTACAAGACGAATATTTTAAACCTAATTAATCAATATTTAGACAATTATTACCAAATAAAAATAAAATAACTACAGTGTTCAACAGTAAATCGGGCTGCCCCGATTCGGACATGTAAACGAGGCCAATGAGTCATGCGCGCTCGTGCCGTCGTGCCAAGTACTCTACTGCGCAAAAGGCGACTAGCTGCTTTTCGCAGTACTGCGCGCTTGTGCGGTCGTGCCAAGTACTATCATCTTATATCACTTCTCGTATATTTGTCGGATTTCAAACAACACTGCTGTACTTCCTGCTACTACATGTAAATTGTTATTTTTATAATTTATTATCTGTCTTTTTTTTAACATATCAATTTTGTCATTGTACTATAAAACTAATTGTTAATTGTCTTTGTACCAATACAAATTAGATTTTGTCGGGTTTGTGATTTTGACTAACGGTTTTTTTTGTTATTCTCAAGCCAAAAATTGCAAATTGCGTCTATAGAACTTGCTGTAGACACGGCCTGATCTTCCAAAAGGTGGTAACTTCGATTGGTGGAGAACTCGGCGTTCATCATCTCCCACAACTATTACACATATGCTCTGTTGGTTATCAACTACGCACAACGCGATCGACCTCGCCAAAAAGGTTTTCCTGCAAACAAATCGAGAACACAAGTAAGAACAAGATAAACGGAATCCAAAATCGCAAAAATACATGAAGCAAGATCCAATGATCGTTACCGGTCAATAAATGAGCAATATGTATACTTTTCCTTTGATCATGTAGCTATTGTGGTGCCACTCCCTGCAAGGGATATGATAATCTCTCTTTGTAATCATGCATTGACCCTGTTCGCTTTGCTGAAAAGTTATGCCTGAAAGTACTGTTCGCTGATTTGTTGTGAGAAACAAACATTTTTCGTTGGCTGAAAAAGTACGGCTTATAAGACAAGCGAACAGGGTCGTAATACTCAAATCCTTTTTAGTTGTTTGACTCCATGTTAACTGTGAACCTACAACCAATAGATTCAGAAGCATTTTCATTAACTTCAGGAGCTAAATAAATTTTTCCCATATTTGAGAGACAGCGTCATGAAAACTAGGATAAGTCAGCAGAAATTTTCGAGCCTGAAAACTACCGACTTTGGTCTTTAGAGTCTAGTAGCTTCCTGAATTCATGCTTTGCTTCCACTTCCTTTGGCACTGGTCCAGGTAAAACGAGTGACAGCCAATATACTTCTGCTTCAACATTGAGCTTCGGTTTCTAACCAATTCGGTCACTGCAGCAACCTCCAGGTTCATATTCCCCTAAACAAAGGTGCCACTGTGCCAGTGCCATTTCATATTAGCAGACTGCTGCACAACAGCCTGCTCCTTGTTCATTTCATACTCTGCATTTCTCCATTCACTTAATTCCTCAATTAGACTGTTAGGGTTGGGCAGAGGAGTGAACTCGTCTTCGAGTCAAATACTCCGTCCGTCCCTGAATAAATAGATTCATAGAGTTATCTAAAGTCAAACTTTTTAAACTTTGATTAAATTTTTAGAAAAATATCAAGACTTATGGTATCAAATTAGTATAATTAGATTTACCATAGAATATATTTTCATAAGATGCTCATTTTATGTCATAGATGTTGTTACTCTTTTCTATAAAGTTAGTCAAACTTGAAAAAGTTTGATTGACGTAGATTCTATGAATTGATTTATTTAAGGACGGAGGGAGTGCATCGTAGGAACTATGCTTTATCATATTAGTTGTCTCGGTAATCACATACTCCCTCCATACTGGTATTAGAAGTCGTTTAGGACATGATTGCGCATACCAAGGAGTGCCAAAGAGTGATTAAATAGGGGGTATTTTTCCATGTCTGCCCCTATTAAATAGCGGTGCGGTTGCCTCCTATACAGAAGTGATGAGTAGCCCGTGGGGCTATGCCTCCGCGACCCGATGCAGGAGATCGTTGGTTCGACTCCTCGAACCAGGGACTATTTTTGTTGGTTCATTTTGCATGGCACTGTGCTGGTCGCATGGAGGGCTGGGTTCGCGCACGCGTTTTGGCCACCCGCGGCATTTTTGGCCGTGTTTTCGCCGCTGATGCTTGCGCGCGTGATTGCTGCCGGTTTTGGTCGAATTTTTCCGTGTTTTCGCTGCTGCTGCCTTGCGCGCCGACTGCTGCCACTTTTTTATTTCAATTTTCATCGATCAAGCGCCTGGTGCTGCTAGCTTTTGCCACTCTATAAATAGTCTTCTTCTCTCCAAACGAGCGTAATCAATCCTTTTTTTTAAATAATTTTGATAGGCGATAGATAGCAGGCGGCGGTGGCGCTTCTCCTGAGTTCAAAAAAGGGCTCCTGGGTTTGGCCCTCCGTGGCTCGGCGGCCCTGCGCGGCCGCGCCCGTCCGGCCGTCCCCGACACCCCGCGCCCCTCAGCCTTCACCCTGCGCTGCAGCCGGTAGGCAGGTAGCCGCAAGCCCACAACTGCGCCCGGTGGCCTGCGCGCCTATAGCCTGCCTGCTGCTGGCTGCTTTGCCTGGCGTTGGTGTTGGCTTCTGCGTCGCGCGGTCTGGCTATATGGCACCACAGAGCAGTCCACGTACCGCATCTCCGTCGCCTACGGCTACTTGTGCCTGCTGCCCTGCACGATTTGGTTTGATTTCTTCTTTGATTGATGTATACTAGCACGGTATGCGCGCTTGGCTGCGCGCGCAACTGCTATACACGTCCATGGTAATTATGTTGGTTTTATCGATATTAGAACATACATGTTGATAGGTGTAGAGCGGTGCATTGCTATGGGTCGACGACTGCATCATCAGTACACCGTTCTGGGCTTCTGATTGTAGCGATGTGCGTTTATTGGTTTTATTAGGCTGCAATATGATTTGTCACATGAATTTTGCGCACAATTTGAGGTCATGTAAAAATGAAGGCAATAAAATTAGCTACTGATCTGACTCATGCAGTAAACAGAACTCCCACTAGAAATTTATATATTATTATATTATAGCTAAATAAATTGAACATGGCGTCTAAATTATAGCTAAATAAAGAAATGCAAGAATTTTTTAGCATAACAGCACAACAAATCAACGAGTACTAAACAAGATTAGAGATGAAGCGAGGCTTTGGAAAACGCCCGGTGCAAAACATCTGGCAACTCTTCTACCTTTTTCTTGATCCTTTTCTGGTTATATTTTACTTTGAGAGCATGACAGACTAAAGTGCCTTATACAGTATTACTGTGGCCGTCTTTGGCTTTCTCCTTTTTAATATAACAGACAGCTCTCTTGTCGGTTCATTTTTAAAAAATAAATTATTAAGATGAAGAAGCGCATATGACCATATACAGAAGGGTAGGCAACCGATATGGGCAAGGATGACACATTGTTTTTCCAATAAAACAAAGATTGATCATCATAAATACTAAACTTTGTAACTTCTCGTCCTCCTAGTTGCTCGTTCCCACAATATCTTGACACCAAACTGAACAGTTTCTCTGTACCGAGATAAGTTACTGATCTGATTCATGTAGTTTCTCTACAACGACGGATTCATGCAGTTTTGCTATAATGACGTATGTCCATACTTGCAACTGGAGTAATCTGGTTGGTCGGGGCTGCAGGAAGCTACGGTGTAAGACGTCAGGCATAGCATTGCATCGGAAACGGAAGAGCAAGCTAATGTAGCTCATATGTGACTCAAATAGTGGTTGAAAAGTTCTCAATGTCAAATGTGCAGTCAGATCGAGTATGGTATTGGATTTAGTTAACTCATGTAGTGCCTAACAGGGAGCAGACATGCTTCATTGAGTCAATCATGTTAGGACAAGAGATGAATCTAATTTTTTCTCGATAGAGACTATGATGATAAGAAGAAGGTGAAAGGTCCTAATTGGCTAGAGGAGGGTGAATAGCCTAATTTAAAAACTACAAACCACTAAATAAACTTGTTAGACAACTAATTGGCTATAAAACTTTTTGCACTAGCTCTAATAAGTGTTGCAAGCCTCCTATCCCAATAATTCTAGTTGTTATAATATCTAAAACAAACAAAGGCTAAGTCACTAAGAGCTTTCAAAGCTAGCTACACTAAAGAGCACAACTAGGTGAGAAGCTAAACTAACAAAGGAAAGACAATCTCTCAAAACTAGTTATACTGAGCTTGTTACAACTAGTTTGCGGGAATATAAATGAGTAAGCAAGATGATTATACCACCGCGTAGAGGAGATGAGCCAATCAATCAATCAACACAATATGAATACCGGGAGAAATCCAATGTCAAGAGACAAGTGATTTTTCTCCCGAGGTTCACGTGTTTGCCGGCACGCTAGTCCCCGTTGTGTCGACCAACACTTGGTGGTCGGGTGACTAAGAGGTATTGCACGAACCTCGTCCACACGCTGGACACTGCAAGAACCAACCCACAAGTGAGATAACTCAATGACACGAGCAATTTACTAGAGCTACCTTGCGGCGCTTCGCCGAAGAAGGTGCAATACCCCTCACAAGATCACCGGAGCCGGCCACGAACAATCACCAATACGTGCTAGACCTCCACAACTGTTCCAAGCCGTCTAAATGGCTGCAACCACTAAGAGTAATAAGAAATCCGCAGCCACAACGATCCCCAAGTGCCATTAGATGCAATCACCCAAGCAAATGCATTTGGAATCACTCAATCTCACTTTGAATTCGCAATCAAGCAAGAGAGATGAGTGGGAGGAAGTTTGCTCAACTCACAAGGATATCAAGAATATCAAAAGTCCAAGAGAAATGCCTTGGAGCCGACCCCATCTATTTATAGAGCTCTCCAACGAAAATAGAGTCGTTGCTCTGCTCGTGGGTTGACCGGACACACCCCAGTGTCCGGTCACCCCGAGTTCGGTCGCACCGATGGCCGCCACGTGTCCTCGTTTGACCCTCAGCCATCGGATTGCAATGGTCACTTAGCTGAATGCCTGTGCAGTTAGTGACAACCGAACGCGCCTGAAGAAATGATCGAGCATGGCCACCTCAGGGTCCGGTCGAGTCCAGTAAAGAACCTGAGGCGATTTTCGTCGACCGGACGCGTCAGGTCACAAGTGACCGGACGCGCTCAGGAGTCCGATCAGCTCCTTGCGTCTGTGCCTGTGCGAACCCTGCCGACGTCACGACCGATCTGTGTCACAGAACCTCCTAATTATGATGGCCCACAAGTACCCGTCATCGTCATAATGACCTCTGACAGCCGTACTTATGTTCCTCATAACTTAAAAGGCCTGCTTTCCTCTGAACAGGATCCGATCACATGAGTATTGCAATATTACAACAGTTTATTCAAAATATTCAACAAAGTAAAGTAGCGGAAGTCTTACAATAACATAGGGTTACAAACCAGTTTTCAAACCTCAAACCTTATGTAGCATTATTACAAACCAGTAGTAGAGAAGTATCGGTAGTAACTTTATTACATCACACAAGCGAGATGCCTTGCCCAAAGGCCACACAGTCTACTCGTCGCCACTTTCTTCAGCCACAACGGTCATGCAACAAGACTCAAAGTAGACTTATTCATGAACCACACCTGTAACAAGGGGTTCAACAAACCCTGAGTACTAGGGTACTCAACAAGACTTACCCGATTAAGACAAAGACTCCAAGGGCATGCTAGCTTTAGGGAATCAAGGTACGGGTATTCAAGAATTAAATTTTCTTTTGCAGAAAAGCTTACTAGAGTGAGTCTTTACTTTCAATCTTTTACTTTTACCATTGCTGGTTCATTAACCAATTCTAGGTGATCCTAATCTAGATCAAAGTAATTATCATCAAAACTCTTCTCATTCTTTCTTTTCATTCCAGTTCTTATCTACGATGTAGGACAGGTGATCGAGTCTCCATGACCAAGGAGCAAACGACGATTCGAACCGATTATACCCAGCTGGGGATCTCTAACCTCACGGTATATGTAGAACTAAATCTTGCATATGCCAACCCTCATTCAGATCTCCCAAAACCAGAACGTGTTCATCACCACCCGAGAGTACAATACTCTCGAACCCGACCCGATTCTAGCCCCGAGGGTACACGCTACTCCCACCATCTCTCCACTCCCAGTGCGAGGTTAGACGTTCTCAAAATGGAATCACCAACATTTTGGGCTTACCCAAGGCATGAGGCTAGTTGCAAAGTCTCGAAACACAACATAGGACTGCAACGTACGGTCCTTAACTGACAAGGCGGAAACACTACATTGAGACTCCGTTCTCAATGCATGTTAGCAGTGGCCAAACCACCTGCCCGATCTTCTAATTCATTCTTATACTTCATTATTCATTAAGTATGCCGTCATGGCTACATAAACAATTCATTTAAAAAGCTTAACTCATAAGCATAGCGAAGCATACTATGCATTTTCAATAAAACGGTATCAAGGTGATATCACAAGAATCAAGGATGATAATGCAGCAATTAGGTTATCACTCAACTCCAAATTACTTAATGCAATAAACCATAATATAAATAATAAAGATTTGTAAATATCAAGGTAGGGTTTAAATGCATCGGGGCTTGCCTTGCTCTGACGCGACGACTAACTCGGACTCACAGACTCCGACTTCCGGTCCGGAACCCACCGACGATAGCTCTTCTCCGGAGGTTTGCTCGGCAACTTCGACTTCTTCGAAAGCGGGAACTACACGAGTACATAACATGCTTCAACATGATGCTTAATGCTAAACATGATGCTTGATGATGATATGCCATGATTTATGACTTGAGTATAACTTTCCTTCGCGGTACAGTCGCAAAACAGTAAACCAACTAACTAGTAGCGATAACTCCAGCGATACCAGCTTTTATCACTAAGTAAGTTACTAACGAGCTCAAACATGAAATTAAGGTGCCAAAGATCACCCAAGATTAGTGACCTAAGGACATCACTCAATCAAAAGGGCACACAACACTTAAAGTTCTCAATTTAACTTTTATTTACTATTTAATTAATTAGGGCATAATTAACAGTTGATCATACTTTATCTAAACAAGCTTAAACTTTTTCTAGGGATTAAACATGACCTAAAACAGTGTCTCAATAAATTTCATGATTTTTGGATTAATAAATTAATTATTAAAATTCATGGAAGTTGCATTTAATCTTTATTGGAACTAATTAAATCTACTACACAAAGTAATCAAATTTAGGGTTTAACATTTTTCCTAGGTAGTTTACACATTGAGAAACTCGCACAAAAATTTTCATGAATTTTGGAGCTCTACACAATTTTTAATGAAATAAACAAATAGCATTACTATTCAAAATTTTGAAAAAGAAAAACAAAAACCGAACCGGGCCGATTCCCTTCTCTTTCTCCGGCTCGGCCCACTGAGCGGCCCAGCAGCACGCGCCCGCGCGGCCCAGCAACGCCCGCGCCCGCGCGCGGCTCTCTCTCCCTCTCTCTCACTAACAGCTCGACCCCGCCTGTCATCGCCTACCTCCCGCTCTCTCGCTCACTCCCGCGCGCTCGGCTCCGCCCGCGCGGTGACCGGCCGGCGGTCAAGACCTCGGTCGACTAACCAACACTACCACAACGTTCTACACCTTCTCACGAATCTATGGCACTAGCCTACAGCTCGGCTCGAGCTCCGGTGACCCTTCACCGACGACGGTGGCAGACCGTGGCCGACGGTGAGCCGCGAAAACGCGTCTCCAAGCAAGTAACGATTCAACTAAAGGCGTAGAAAGTATCGGTGCCTCACAGTGATCACGTTGGTGCTCTTGGTGGCGACTAGGAGGGGCTGGAGTGGCCTGGCCACGTGAGGGCGGCGGTGGCGGTGAAGTCCGACCGGGCACGAGGAAGACGGCGGCTAACCGCGCGATACGGGCGGTAGGGGTGGAGGTGAAGGGCCAGGGAGATGCACGGGAGCGATGCGGTCTTTCTGGTGCAATTAGCGTGGCCAGAGGAGGCTTGACGACGGCGGCGGAGCTAGCGGCGGCGGCGGTGGCGAAATCAGAGAAAGAAAGAAGACGACAGCGACCTCGACATACGGTCACGGAGTTGGCCTCTGGAAGACGCGCGACGTCACGCTGGCGCTCCCGGTCACGCGCGAAGGGTCTGGGCGGCCACGGCGGCTCGCCGGCGCCCATACCGCGCGGTGGCCGGCCGCCATTGGTGCGCCACTGTAGCAGCCTCCCCCTAAATATTGAATTTCAAACTGTTTTCTTAAATTACTTTTAAATTCATGTAACAACTTGAAAAATTCCCAAGATATGAAATCTTCAGAATTTCAAGCTCTACAAGTTTTGTATTGAATAATTTTTCTAATTCTAACTAGATTTTAAAATTTGAGTTTAAATTCAAAAGGGGACACATTTTGGGGATTTAGTAATTTAGAAATTACTTTGGATTTCATATTGAAACTTCAAAATCTCCAAACACCAAACTTGTACATCTAGACAAGACCTACAACTTTGCTGTTCAAAACATTTTCAAATTCTGCCTCCATTTTGAAATCTTAGTGAAAGGATCAAGATGCTCAAGAGGGGGGGGTGAATTGGGCTTTTCTAAAAATTAATTGCAAGAATTAAATCCTATAAGCCGGAATTCACCCCTAGTGCCTACTTATGTTCCTAGAGATTCTACCGATAAAAGTTTTGCACCCTAGTTTCCAATCCTAGTCTAGCATGGCAATTTTAGGAAAGTAAATCAAGCAATGAATGTAAATACGAGAATGTAAATGTTTGAAAGTAAGGACAAGGAACATGACGATGTTTTTCCGAGGTATCGGAGAGTCGCCACTCCCCACTAGTCCTCGTTGGAGCACCCGCGCAAGGGTGTAGCTCCCCCTTGATCCGCACAAGGATCAAGTGCTCTCTATGGGTTGATTCTTCGACACTCCATCGCGGTGAATCACCCAAAACCGCTCACAAGATGAGTTGGGTCATCCACAAGCTCCGCCGGATGATCACCAAACTCTCAATCACCACCAAGCCGTCTAGGTGATGGCGATCACCAAGAGTAACAAGCTAGAACTCTCACTTGACCACAACGAGCCTAATGAGAAGGTGGATGCACACTTGCTACTCTCTAATCGCTAGTGAGGAACTCTCAAGCTTTGATTCTCAAATCACAATCCTCACTAGAGCTCTTGCACTCCCTTGCACTCCAAAGGTGTTTCTCAGCTGATCAAATGAGCAAGAGACCTCTAAAAGAGGTGGTGGGGATGTATTTATACACCCCACAGTCAAAACGAACCGTTACCTGCCAACTCAGCAAAACACGGGGTGACCGGACGCGCCGGTCGAAGTGACCGGACGCGCCGGTCCCCTCTAACGGTCGAAAAACCGAAGTTCTGGCTGAGTGACCGGACGCGCCGGTCAGGGGTGATCGGACGCGTCCAATCGTGCAGGGAGCTTACTGTAACCAGACCGGACGCGCGACCGCGTCCGATCGGTGATGACCGGACGCGTCCGGTCGTCGCTGGACCTTACTGGAACGTGACCGGACGCGCCGATCACACCCAGGTTGCGTCCGATCGGGTGTTTCTCCTTAAGTGACACGTGTCGGCCCTGACCACCGCGTCCGGTCCTCGCAAGGACCGCGTCCGGTCATCAGCGCCGAACCCTAGTCACGGATTTGAACTGACCGGACGCGTCCGGTCAAGCCGAGGACCGCGTCCGGTCAAGGGAAAAACACCCTAAACTTTCCGAAACGCGTCGCAACTTGAACCAAGTTGCTTCCAACTGAACTTTGAGCTATTCTAGAGCTGCCTAGTGCTAAGTTTAACAAGTGTGCACCACACCTAAACATAGGACTCACCTAGGTCAAGCTACCCGCTCATGCCCCCCTTTATAGTACGGCCAAAAGAGAAAAACGAAGATCCTAACGACTATTCTGAATGTATCTCAACACCTCGACATCCGGAACTAACCGTCCTTAATCTTGACGTCACTCTTTTCAAAACCGAAACGATTTCCATCAAGGGACATGAATACCATTGTGCCCAAAGCACTTATAACCTCCATGACCTAACTTACCGAAGTTTCTGCAAAACACACGTTAGTCATGGTAATAAAGCGTTGTCATCAATTGCCGAAACCAAACCTCGGGGCCTAGATGCTTTCAATCTCCCCCTTTTTGGTGATTGATGACAACACTAAGATTCAAAAGATTTGAGTTGAGGTTTTCGAGCATGCTTGGTTCACATAAGCAAAAAGCAATAAGCGCAAAGGGTTAGGAAATGCTTATGTGCCCCAAGCCAAAAGAGTGTACTCATAAGATAAGACAAAAAGCGTTAGTACACATAAAGATAAGGCTCATAAGAAATCGGAGTAAAGCACGGAAGCACAACCTTAGAGCTATAATCAAAACAAGTGACATAAATTAACATAGTGACTAGATAAACCATTAGACTCAAAGTTTATCACACGACCGCATGTCACACGAATGCAATGACTGAAAAGTAAACATGATGCATGAATGTAGCACACAAATAAGAACGAAAACCCTCTATCAAAACTCCCCCTGAAACTACTCTCTCTCCCCCTTTGGCATCAACCGCCAAAAACTAGTCTAAGGATCTGACGGGGGAACAGACGGAGTCGTGTCGGGTGCCGAGGTGCGCGGAGTAATCATGAAGTGTAGAGTATCTCCCTCGGAATCTGAGCTATCTGGCTGACCCTCTGAAGAAGCACGTGGCTATGAAGTGGTCTGGGTCTGAGCAGCAGGAACAGGTACTGACGTAGTAGCAACAAGTGGATCCATCTCTGTGACCTGAGCCTGTAGCGAGCCAATAGCTGGGGGATCGGTCGAGGCAACTGACGAAGGAATAGTCTCTGTAGTACCCGTCCCTGTCACAGGAGGAACAGCTGCCTCTGGAGCTGACAACCCTGAAGAAGTAGCAAAGGTGGTAGTGTGCGAGGGTGTCGGCTGACCAGTCAACTCGCTGTATGTGGCACTGTAATCACCGAAAGGTGTGCCTGTCAGGAGGTGAGGGCGAGGCTAGTCTGAAGGAGTAAACCCCGTCTGGATAGGCGTGTAGCTCGGGGACTGGAACGACTGGGGAACCTGCTGCTGTGGAGATGTGAACTGGAAGCTCGGCTGTCCCTGACTCGATGGACCACTGGCCTGTAAAGCAGGAGTCAGGACAGAAGCAGGCGGAGGAACCTCAACAGTAACTAGATGGCGCAGAAGGTCCAAATACTGCTGCTGACTAGCTGCACTCTGTCGCTGCATCTCGTACTGCTGTCGTTGCATCTCAACTTGCTGCCTCTGGATCTCAAGCTGTTGTCGCTGGAACTCGTCCTGACGAGCCTGTATCTGTGCAAATGCTGCAGCTGTGTCCTGAGCCTGTCGCTGTATCTGCAGCTCGTGTCGCTCCTGTGCCTGGGTCAGCCTCTCAAGTATAGCCACCATGGCTGGGTCTGAGCGGGAGGCTGAACCAGAGCCACCGGCCTCGTGGTCGTGAGGCCGAGGAGACCGATACCTGGGAATGGGCTGGTAGTCCTCATCAGTGCTGTCAGATGCCTCATCCTCAGGGAGATCAGCAGGCTAAGCATCAAGATCAGCAAGCTCTGCCTCAGCAGCCCCTCAACAGTGGCGTCCTGCTCAGCTGCTGTCTCTGGAACCTCAGGTCTCTCGCGCTGTCCTAGCACTAGGGCCTGATCTCTAGTGACTGAAGCCCAAAGCTGACGGATATCATACTCAGGAAAAGCAGTGGTTGTGTCTGATATCTCAACTCTGATCTCTGCTGGAAGCTGAATGGCAGATCTGATGATGAAGCATATCCAGTGAGCATAGGGCAGCTGACGATGTCCCTTGAAGCCCTCAGCTAGGGTGTCCTCCATCTCACTAAGCATGAGATCCCAAATGTCAAAAGGTGTCTGTGAGAGGAGTTGGTGAACAACCCATAGCTGCATCCGAGTCAATCCCTCTCTGTAGCCAAGTCTGGGAAGAAGAGTGCGTCTGACTATAGCATCCAGGACTCTGGCTAGCGGTGTCAAGCTGGCAGGCGTGCGACGAGACCCTTCGCCAAAAGGCTCACGGAAGCAGGGTCGAATCAAATCTGTCGGTGGCACTGTCCCGCCGTGAGGGCGTCTGGGTGGAGGAGTCTGACCAAAACAGAGCTGCTGTATCTTCGTGTCTAAAGCTGGGAGTCTGAGAATCTCCCGCACTCTAGTGCTGTACAGTCTGTGGTCGCGGCCTCGGAATGCAAAGTGTATAAACTCATGGGCAGGATCAATCCAAAGTGAAGCATAGAACTCTCTGACCCATGTGCCGCAGTATGCACCTGTCCGTCCAAGAAAATCTGACAAGCCTGGTAGAAAGGATAGGTGCGAACGAAGCTGCTCTCCCACAACCTCAACAAGTGACTCAAGTCGACAGACCCTCTGTGGTCGAAAAGCAATGCCGCTGTCAACTAGAGCTCTGTAGAAATCATCCTGTAGAGGAGTATAGAAACCCTCTGAAGCTCTGGGATCCCTCTGAGGTGGGAACCACCGACTGACCTCAACGAACCTCAACCCTTGCACCTGACGTGCTGTAGCACCCCTCAAGTCAAAGTGCTTGACCGGGGGTGAACCTCTAGCCCTAGGAGGAGGACGTGCTCCACGACGCTGGCCCTCTGGCCTAGGAGTCACCTGAGCTCGTGTGCGTGTGGAGCGGCAACACGGTGGAGTCTGAGCTGGCTGCTCCTCTGTGACCTCTGTAGCCTCTGGAACCTCTGGAGCCTCTGTAGGTGGATCAACTGACATAGCATCCGTAGCTCCTGTGTCCTCTGTGCCCTCAGTGGCCTCTGTACCAAGCTGTCGACCTTCAAGATGAAAGCGACGCTCGCCTATGCGTATGCCACTACTCCTGCCTCCCCTCTCTGCGCGCTCTGCTGCATCTGCAACGGCCTGAGCAATCTCTGCATCGGTAAGTGTCTTCTTCTTCTTTCTAGCCATGATCTTGATGCGCTTTCCACGCGCAACCTCAGACAGACGAGGAGGACTGTCGTCCCCGTCACCAGGAGCACCACCGGCGTTCTTGCAACGCACCATGCTGACAAACTGACGGAAAACCTCTGAAAGATGGTGAACTGACACTCGAGAGGCTTGGCCTTAATCCGTATCCGCAGGCTTGGCCTCGGATTCAGCAAACTGATAACACCCTGACACACCGACAAACTCGCTGAAAAGACGGAATAGATGGATCTACTATAAGCAACATATATAACTAAAAGGTACGAAACCCTAGAGATAGCAAGCATGTAAGATAAGATATGAATCGAAACACGATAGCTACCTCGGATCGACGAGAAGACGGTGACGAGATGAGGTGACCTAGATCGCAAGATTTCCCGAATTCGCCGGACGAGCTCTGATTTGCCGAAACACAAGACAATTAGGATTAATGAAGAGTAAGTTACGACAAACCCTAGCGAGGAAGTTAAGGAGACGCGAAACAACCTCGCGAAGAAGACGACGCGCGACGAAACCTCGACGACGAACGGCCAAATCGCGTTACGCAAACCCTAGGTTAGGGTTAGGGCAACTCGACGAGAACCGATCGGGAGTGAGCGCGAGGCGGTCAACGGCCGGAGGCGGTGCTAGGCAGGCTAGGGCGCAGCTCACCGGCGGCAAGGGCATGGCTAACCGGCGGCGAGAGGCGAGCGGGCGGCGGTGGCGCGCTGTGCGGCTGGTGCGGGCAAGCGCGGGCAGGGTCGCGGCTGGCGCAGGCGGGCGCGCGCGCGAGCAAGGATGGAGCGGGGTGGCACGGCAAGGCTCGGCTGGGGTCACCGGAGTCGAGGGAGAAGACGAGCTGCGGTGGATTCCGGCGACTCGGCGGTTAGGGCAAGGCGGCGGTGGAAAAACGCGGGCGGATGAAAAGAGACGGCCGAAGACGAACCGTTTTATGAGGAGTTAGATCCGCTCGTCACGCGATGACCGGACGCGGTGGTCGTTATGACCGGACGCGGTGGTGCAGCGTCCGGTCACACTCCAGTAAGCTCCTGGAGCGACCGGACGTGTCCGGTTAGGACTGACCGGACGCGGACGGAGTCCGGTCGAGGGGCACTCGGGAAATCATCGCGAATGACCGGACGCGGTGGTGGTAACCGGGACCGGACGTGGTGGTCAACAGCAGCGCGTCTGGTGCAGCGTCCGGTCACTAGATCTGGAGTTGGTCTTCTGGATGACCGGACGCGCTGGTGGTCGCCGGGACCGGACGCGGTGGTGATGCATCACTGCGTCCGGTGCAGCGTCCGGTCCAGCGTCCGGTCACTGTATTTCGCCCTTCTTCGTTCCAAACTTCGACGCGACTTCTCCCAATCAAGTTCCAATTCAAAGAGACACAAATAAACAACAATTGGAACCTGATATGAGTGACCTCACTCAAACCCTCAAATTTTTCAAAATAGATTGCCTTAGGCTAGTATTATTTTTAAGAAAATAGGCAATAAACACCCGAGGAGCAACGTATGGCCATGCAATAGAGTTTTTGAACCTTTAGGAGCGTCAAAATGCTCTCTCTATCCATGGACGAACACAGAGGTTGCTCAAAGCTAAACCGAAAAGAAACGACAAACTAACAACCATGCATATGCAATGCAATACAAGAAAGTAAAGCTAGGTTGCTTGTCAAGTTTGATCCACGGTTAGGCTTCTTCACTCCTCCAAAGGAGGGTTATCGTAACCGTGTTAGCCAAGCCCTAGATGAATTGCGATAAGATAAACATGGCATATAATACAATGCAATGCAAGGGACAACACAAGCTCATTTTTTAAAGTTGCTAGAATCAAGCACATTGAGTTCACTTCTTAACCTACAAAAGGTGGCCTCATCCAAAGGTTTAGTGAAGATATCCGCTAATTGATTTTCACTTCTTACACCTTCTAGTGATATGTCATTTTTAGCAACGTGATCTCTTAGGAAGTGATGGCGGATATCAATGTGCTTGGTGCGAGAGTGTTGTACCGGATTGTTAGCAATTTTAATGGCACTTTCATTATCACATAAAAGTGGCACCTTTTCAAGAACAATTCCATAGTCTAGGAGGGTTTGTTTCATATATAAGATTTGTGCACAACAAGCCCCCGCGGCAATGTATTCCGCCTCGGCGGTGGACAAAGCCACACTATTTTGCTTTTTAGATGACCAAGACACTAAAGATCTCCCAAGCAAATGACACCCTCCGGATGTGCTTTTTCTATCAATTTTGCAACCGGCATAATCCGAATCGGAATAGCCAACTAGTTGGAATCTAGCTCCTTTGGGATACCAAAGACCAATGCTTGGGGTGTGCTTAAGGTATCTTAGGATTCTTTTTACGGCACTTAAGTGAGGTTCTTTAGGGCACGCTTGAAAGCGAGCACACATGCACACACTAAACATGATATCAGGCCTAGATGCGGTAAGGTACAACAAACTACCAATCATAGAACGGTAGAGAGTTTGATCAACCGGTTTACCTCCCTCATCTAGGTCGAGATGTCCATTTGATGGCATTGGGGTCTTGATTGGTTTGCATTCTTCCATCTTGAATCTTTTGAGAAGATCCTTGGTATACTTTTCTTGAGAGATGAAAATCCCTTGTCTCATTTGCTTGACTTGAAACCCAAGGAAGAATGTGAACTCACCAATCATTGACATCTCGAACTCCTTCGACATCAATTCACCAAATTCCTTGCAATAATCTTCATTTGTTGATCCGAAGATGATATCATCAACATACACTTGACAAATGAAGATCTCCCCATTAAGCTTCTTGGTGAATAGTGTGGTGTCGACCTTCCCAATGGTGAAGCCCTTCTCAATGAGGAAGTCTCGGAGGCGCTCATACCTCGCTCTAGGGGCTTGCTTGAGCCCATATAGCGCCTTGGACAACCTATAAACATGATTAGGATATCTAGGGTCTTCAAACCCGGGAGGTTGATTAACATAGACTAGTTCATTTATAAAGCCATTTAAGAATGCACTTTTCACATCCATTTGATATAGTCTCATATCATGATGTGATGCATATGCAAGGAGGATACGAATGGCTTCAAGTCTTGCAACGGGTGCAAAGGTCTCTCCAAAATCAAGACCTTCAACTTGAGAGAACCCCTTTGCAACTAGTCTTGCCTTGTTCCTCACTACTATGCCTTGGTCATCTTGCTTGTTTCGGAACACCCACTTGGTTCTAATGACTCTTGCACCTTTAGGATGCTCTTCAAGTGTCCATACTTGATTGCGGGTGAAGTTGTTCAATTCTTCATGCATAGCATTCACCCAATCCAGATCTTGAAGAGCTTCTTCTATATTCTTAGGTTCAACACAAGAGACAAAAGAGTGATGTTCAATAAAAGAAGCAAGCTTTTGGGATCGAGTCATTACTCCCTTTGTAGGACTCCCTATGATGAGTTCTTGTGGATGTGCTTGAAGTAGAGGTGAGTTTCTTCTATCAACCACTTGAGGAGGTGGATGGGGAGCATCAACATCTTGAGCTTGTGCCTCGGCTTGTTCATGAGAGACATAAGTATCTTCATTTTCAACTCTCTCATTCTTGTCATCATCTTGAGGCACACGTGATGAATATGGTGGATCAACAATTTGTACATCGTCATCATCATCTTTTGGCTTGATGTCTCCCACGGGCATGTTCTTCATGGCTTCCCTCAAGGGTTCATCACCTACATCATCACAATTCTCAATTGCTCCTTGGGAGCCGTTAGATTCATCAAATTCCACATCATATGTTTCTTCAACCAAACCGGTGGCATGGTTAAATGCTCCATATGCTTTAGACTTTGATGAGTAACCAACAAGAAAACCAATATCACAACGTCTTTGAAACTTCCCTAGGTGTTGACGCTTCTTGTAGATGTAGCATTTGCAACCAAACACCTGGAAGAATGAGACGTCCGGCTTCTTCCCATTAAGCAACTCATAGGGGGTCTTGCCAGGAAACTTTTGTAGGAAGAGGCGATTTGAAGCATAGCATGCGGTGTTGATTGCCTCGGCCCACAACTTTTCCGGAGTGTTGTACTCATTTAGCATTGTTCTTGCAAGGGTGATCAAAGTCTGGTTCTTTCTCTCAACTACACCATTTTGTTGAGGAGTGTAGGTTGAAGAGACTTCATGCTTGATTCCAATTTCATCACAATAAGCTTCAATGTTTGTGTTGTCAAACTCTTTGCCATTGTCACTTCTAATCTTCTTTATCTTGACTTCAAATTCATTTTGAGCTCTCTTTGCAAACTTCTTGAAGCAATTTGCCACTTCGGATTTGTCATGAAGGAAGAAGGTCCATGTATACCTTGAGTAGTCATCCACTATCACAAGACAATAGAGATTACCACCCAAGCTCTTGTATGTTGTAGGCCCAAACAAATCCATGTGTAGAAGTTCTAGCACTCTTGAAGTTGACATGAAGGCTTTGGTTGGATGAGTGTTTGCAACTTGTTTGCCCGCTTGACATGCACTACAAGGTTTGTCCTTTTCAAACTTCACATCCTTCAATCCTCTCACTAGTTCTTTCTTCAATAGCTTGTTGAGAGTGTTCATTCCAACATGAGCAAGCCTCCTATGCCAAAGCCAACCAAGTGAGGTCTTGGTGAACAAACATGTCATCAAATTTGCATCTTCGGAGGTGAAGTCAACAAGATAAAGATTGTTGTATCTAAAGCCTTTGAATATCACTTGCTTGTCATCTATCTTTGAAACTTCCACTTCATTTGGTGTGAACAAGCATTGGAAGCCAAGGTCACAAAGTTGCCCAACGGATAATAAGTTGAAACTCAATGAAGCAACATAGAGCACATTTGAGAGTGAATGATCATTTGATATTGCAATCTTGCCTATACCCTTCACTTTGCTCTTTGAATTATCCCCAAATGTGATCTTCTCTTGACATATCCCATTCTCTTCAATGGAGGTGAACATACGAGGATCACCGGTCATATGTTGAGTGCAACCACTATCAATAACCCAATGAGATCCACCGGTCTTGTAGTTCACCTACACACAAGAGATCAAGCTTTTTGTTTAGGGACCCAAACTTGAGAGGGGCCCTTGACTTTCTCAACTAGTGACTTGGCAACCCATATTTTCTTTGGCCTATTCTTGTTTGGGGGACCCAAAAACATGACTTTCATCTTTCCATTTGAATCTTTTCTTAGCATGTAATGAGCATTGAAGGCAAAGGGTCTAGCATGCTTGGGCAAGGGTTGTGGTGGTGGAGTTTTGCATTCATGAGCAAAATGACCTTCTTGACCACACTCAACACATCTCTTTGGCTTGGGCTTTGACTTGCTTTGTTGTTGTTGAGCTTTTGCCTTCTTCTCTTGATTTGCCAAGTACCCAATGCCACTTCTATCCATCTTCATTACGGTGTTCATGAGGAGCTCACTTTGCAAATATTGACCTCTTGTGAACTTGCTTAGACCGGTCTTGAGATGCTCTTTCTCTTGCTTGAGCTTTTTATTCTCTTTAATGAGTGACTCATTTGTTGTTTGCTTCTCAAGAGCCATCAAACCTTTAAGCTTCTTGTTCTCATTTGCAAGCTTCTCATTCTCACACTTGATCTTGGCATAATCATCATAGTTGCTTGACTCAACCACACTCTTGCCTTTGCTACTAGAACCTTGCTCAATGCTTTCAATGATCAAGTCATCACATGATGTAGCTATATCACACTTAACAACATTGTTAGTAGCATCATGTGTCTCAAGAGCAAGTTCATTAGCAATCACAAGACTATCATAGTCAATTTTTAATGTGGTGTATTTTTCTTTTAGAGAGTTATGTCTAGTGATGAGCTCATCATACTTCTTCTCAAGCTTTTCATGTTGATCTTTAAGCTTTTTATTAGAAGTTTTGAGCTCCTTGAGATTTGAAGACATAACTTCATTTTGATCTTTAAGCTCACCACTAGTCTTTTGAGCACTTTCAAGCTTAGATGAGAGTGATTCATTTTCATTTTGAAGTTCATCATTTTCATTTCTTGTCCTTCTTATGACTTTAGTGTATTTGTTCAACAATTTTACAAGTTCATCATAAGAAGGTGCATCATATTCATCATCACTATCACTATCATCATCATCATCACTATCATGATTTTGTACCTTTCATTCACCCTTGGCCATAAGGCATAGGTGAGTAGAGGACGATGATGGTGAAGGAGGCGGTGAAGGTGGTGATAAAGATGTTGGTGAAGATGATGGCCCCATCACAAATGCGGCAACCTTCTCTTTCTCATCATTGCTTTCATCTTCGGAGGACTCACAAGATGATTCAATATCGGTGAGCCAATCACCAATAATGTATGCCTTTCCTCCCTTCTTCTTCTTGTGAAAATCCTTCTTCTTGCCATCCTTCTTCTTGTATGGCTTGTTTTTCTTCCTCTCTTCTTCTTCATCACTTGAATCATTTTTCTTGCCCTTGTTCTTGTTCTTGTACTTGTCTTTTGGTGGTCTAGGGCATTGATGAGCTAAGTGGCCAAGTTCACCACAATTGTAGCAATCCATCTCCGAGATTGGCTTTCTCTTGCTACTTGTGAAGAATTTCTTTTTCTTACCATCGAACTTGATGCCACTCTTGTTGAGCTTCTTTAGCATTTTGGTGGTCTTTCTCACCATGAGTGCAAGTGATTCATTATCAACATCACTTTCACTTGAGCTTTCTTGCACCATCATGGCTTGGCCCTTCTTCTTCTTCTTGTCATGACTAGCTTTGAAGGCCAAGTCTTTCTTCTTGGAAGATGATGAGCCCTCTTCCGGAGTGATGTGCATGTACATCTCATGAGCATTGATCTTCCCCAATACTTGTGTCGGTGTTGCGGTGGAAAGATCACTTTGGTGAAGCACGGTGACAATGTGACCATACTTCTCAACGGGAAGAACACTCAAGATCTTCCTTGCAACATCCGATTGGCTCAATTGAGTGAGCCCAAGTGCATTGAGGTCCTCTACAAGAACATTCAAACGAGTGTACATATCATTAGCACTTTCTTTGGGAAGCATCTCAAAAGAATTAATTTTCTTTAAAGCAAGGTGATAGCGTTCCTCACGCTCACTCTTAGTTCCCTCATGGAGAGCACAAAGATTTTCCCATAATTCATGAGCGTTCTTTGCATTACGCACACGATTGAAGATATCTTTGCCTAAGCCCCGGTAGAGTGTATTTTTGGCCTTTGCATTCCACCGGTCGTACTTCTCCTCTGAAAGGATCAAGATGCCCAAGAGGGGGGGTGAATTGGGCTTTTCTAAAAATTAATTGCAAGAATTAAATCCTACAAGCCAGAATTCACCCCTAGTGCCTACTTGTGTTCCTAGAAAGTCTACCGATAAAAGTTTTGCACCCTAGTTTCCAATTCTAGTCTAGCATGGCAATTCTAGGAATGTAAAACAAGCAATGAAAGTAAATACAAGAATATAAATGCTTGAATGTAAAGGGCAAGGAACACGGCGATGTTTTTCCAAGGTATCGGAGAGTCGCCACTCCCCACTAGTCCTCGTTGGAGCACCCGCGCAAGGGTGTAGCTCCCCCTTGATCCGCGCAAGGATCAAGTGCTCTCTACAGGTTGATTCTTTGATACTCCGTCGCGGTGAATCACCCAAAACCGCTCACAACATGAGTTGGGTCATCCACAAGCTCTGCCGGATGATCACCAAACTTCCAATCACCACCAAGCCGTCTAGGTGATGGCGATCACCAAGAGTAACAAGCTAGAACTCTCACTTGACCACAACGAGCCCAAATGAGAAGGTGGATGCACACTTGCTACTCTCTAATGGCTAGTGAGGAACTCTCAAGCTTTGATTCTCAAATCTCTATCCTCACTAGTGCTCTTGCACTCCCTTGCACTCTAAAGGGTTTTCTCAGCTGATCAAATGAGCAAGAGACCTCTAAAAGACGTGGAGGGGATGTATTTATACACCCCTCAAACAAAACGAACCGTTACGTTCTGACACGGGCTGACCGGACGCGCCGGTCAGGGGTGATCGGACGCGTCCGATCGTGCAAGGAGCTTACTGTAAGTGCACCGGACGCGAGGCCGCGTCCGATCGGTGAAGATCGGACGCGTCCGGTCGTCTCTGGACCTTACTGGACTGTGACCGGACGCGCCGATCACACCCAGGTCGCGTCCGATCGGGTGTTCCCCTCAAGTGACACGTATCGGCCTCTGACCACCGCGTCCGGTCCTCGCGAGGACCGCGTCCGGTCGTCAAAGGCAAACCCTAGTCGCGGTTAAGTACTGACCGGACGCGTCCGGTCATGCCGAAGACCGCGTCCGGTCAGGGGAAAACAGCCCGAAACTTTCCGAAACGCGTCGCAACTTGAACCAAGTTGCTTCCAACTGAACTTTGAGCTATTCTAGGACTACCTAGCGCCAAGTTTAACAAGTGTGCACCACACCTAAACATAGGACTCGCCTAGGTCAAGCTACCCGTTCATGCCCCCCTTTATAGTACGGCCAAAAGAGAAAAACGAAGATCCTAACGACTATTCTGAATGTATCTCAATACCTCGACATTCGGAACTAACCGTCCTTAATCTTGACGTCACTCTTTTGAAAACCGAAACGATTTCCATCAAGGGACACGAATACCATGGTGCCCAAAGCAGTTATAACCTCCATGACCTAACTTACCAAAGTTTCTGCAAAACACACGTTAGTCATGGTAATAAAGCGTTGTCATCAATTGCCGAAACCAAACCTTGGGGCCTAGATGCTTTCAATCTCCCCCTTTTTGGTGATTGATGACAACACTAAGGTTCAAAAGATTTGAGTGGAGGTTTTCGAGCATGCTTGGTTCACATAAGCAAAAAACAATAAGCACAAAGGGTTAGGAATTGCTTATGTGCCCCAAGCCAAAAGAGTGCACTCATAAGATAAGACAAAAAGCGTTAGTACACAAAAAGATATAGCTCATAAGAAATCGGAGTAAGGCACGGAAGCACAACCTTAGAGCTATAACTAAAACGGTGACATTTATTAACACTGTGACAAGATAACACATTAAGACTCAAAGTTTATCACACGACGACAAGTCACACGAATGCAATGCTGAAAAGTAGACATGATGCATGAATGTAGCACACAAAGAACGAAAACCCTCTATCAAAACTCCCCCTGAAACTACTCTCTCTCCCCCTTTGGCATCAAGCGCCAAAAAACTAATCTAAGGATCTGACGGGGGGACATACGGAGTCGTGTCGGGTGCCGAGGTGCGCGGAGTAATCACGAAGTGTAGCGAATCACCCTCGGAATCTGAGCTATCTGGCTGACCCTCTGAAGACGCACGTGGCTGCGAAGCGGTCTCGGTCTGAGCAGGAACAGGTACTGACTGAGTAGCAACAAGAGGATCCGTCTGAGTGACCTGAGCCTGTAGTGAGCCAATAGCAGGGGGATCTGTCGAGGCAACTGAAGAAGGGATAGTCTCTGTAGTCCCGGTCCCTGTCACTGGAGGAATAGCTGCCTCGGGAGCTGACAACCCTGAAGAAGTATGAAAAGTAGTAGTGTGCGAGGGTATCGGCTGACCAGTCAACTCGCTGTAGGTAGCACTGAAATCACCGAGTGGTGTGCCTGTCAGGAGGTGCAGGCGAGGCTGGTCTGACGGTGTAAACCCCGTATGAATAGGAGTGAAGCTCGGGGACTGGAATGACTAGGGAACCTGCTGCTGAGGAGATGTAAACTGGAAGCTCGGCTGTCCCTGACTCGATGGACCACTGGACTGTAAAGCCTGAGTCATGACAGAAGCAGGCGGAGGAACCCCGACAGTGACAAGGTGACGCAGGAGATCCAAGTACTGCTGCTGACTAGCTGCGCTCTGTCGCTGTATCTCATATTGCTGTCGCTGCATCTCAACCTGCTGCCTCTGAATCTCAAGCTGCTGACGCTGAAACTCGTCCTGGCATGCCTGCATCTGTGCAAGTGCTGCAGCTGTGTCCTGTGCCTGTCGCTGAATCTGCTGCTGCTGCTGCTCCTGAGCCTGGGTCAGCCTCTCAAGTATAGCCACCATGGCCGTCTCTGAGCGGGAGGCTGAGCCAGAGCCACCGGCCTCGTGGTCGTGAGACCGAGGAGACCGGTACCTGGGGATGGGCTGGTAGTCCTCATCGGTGCTGTCAGAAGTCGCATCCTCAGGTATATCAGCAGTCTGAGCGTCAAGGTCCGCAAGCTCTGCCTCAGCTAGCTCGTCAACTCTGGCATCCTGCTCAGCTGCTGTCTCAGGAACCTCAGGTCGCTCACGCTGTCCTGGCACTGGGGCCTGATCTCTAGTAACCGAGGCCCAAAGCTGACGGATATCGTACTCAGGGAAAGCAGTGGTAGTGTCTAATATCTCCGCCCTGATCTCTGGTGGCATCTGAATAGAAGATCTAATAATAAAGCAGATCCAGTGTGCATAGGGCAGCTGACGATTACCCTTGAAGCCCTCAGCAATGGTGTCCTCCATCTCACTAAGTATAAGATCCCAGATGTCAAACTGTGTCTGTGAGAGGAGGTGGTGAACAACCCAAAGCTGCATACGCGTCAGTCCCTCTCTGTAGCCAAGTCTGGGAAGAAGAGTGCGTCTGATAATAGCATCCAAAACTCTGGCAAGTGGTGTCAGGCTGGCAGGTGTGCGACGAGACCCTTCGCCAAAAGGCTCGCGAAAGCAGGGTCGAACTAAGTCTGTAGGTGGCACTGCTCCGCCGTGAGGGCGTCTGGGTGGAGGAGTCTGACCATAACACAACTGATGGATCCTCGTGTCAGAAGCTGGGAGTCTGAGGATCTCTCGCGCTCTGGAGCTGTAAAGCCTATGATCGCGGCCTCTGAAAGCAAAGTGAATGAACTCATGGGCAGGATCAATCCAAAGTGAAGCATAAAACTCTATGACCCATGTGCCGCAGTATGCACCTGTCCGTCCAAGAAGATCCGACAAACCAGGCATATAGGACAGGTGCGGACGAAGCTGCTCTCCCACAACATCAACCAGTGCCTCAAGCCGACATACCCTCTGTGGTCTGAAAGCAATACCACTGTCAACTAAAGCCCTGTAGAAGTCCTCCTGAAGTGGGGTATAGAAACTCTCTGAAGCTCTGTGATCCCTGACAGGTGAAAACCAACGGCTGACCTCCACGAACCTCAACCCCTGCACCTGACGTGCTGTAGCACCCCTCAGGTCAAAGTGCTCGACCGGGGGTGAACCTCTAGCTCTGGGAGGAGGACGTGCTCCACGACGCTAGCCCTCTGGCCTAGGAGTCACCTGAGTACGAGCACGTGTGGAGCGGCGACATGGTGGAGACTGAGCTGGCTGCTCCTCTGTATCCTCTGTAGCCTCTGGAGCCTCTGGAGCCTCTGTAGCCTCTGTAGGCTCTGCAGGTGGATCAACTGACATCCCCTCTGTAGCTGCAGTGTCCTCTTTACCCTCAGTGGCCTCTGTGCCGAGCTATCGACCTTCAAGATGAAAGCGACGCTCGCCTATGCGTATGCCACTGCTCCTGCCACCTCTCTCTGCCTGCTCAGCTGCATCTGCCACAGCGTGAGCAATCTCTGCCTCTGTAAGCGTCCTCTTCTTCTTTCTGGCCATAATCTTGATGCGCTTTCCACGCGCAATCTCAGCACGACGGGGAGGACTGTTGTCCCCGTCACCAGGAGCACCACCGGCGTTCTTGCAACGCACCATGCTGACAAACTGACTGAGAGCCTCTGTAAGATGGTGAACTGTCACTCGAGAGGCTTGGCCTCAATCCGTATCCGCAGGATTGGCCTCGGATTCAGCAAACAGATCTGACCCTGACACACCGACTGACTCGCTGCAACGACGGAATAGAAAGAGCTACTATAAGCACATATATAACTAACAGGGGCGATAACCTAGAGATAGCAAGCATGTGAGATACGAAGTGAATCGAGACGCGAAGCTACCTCGGATCGACAAGACGATGGTGACAAGATGCGGTGACCTAGGTCGCGAGATTTCCCGAATTCGACGAACGAGCTCTGAAAGGACCGAGTCGAGATAATCAACGGAGAGTTACAGTCAAGGTTAGCCCTAACAACGAAATTGAGAAGACTTGAACGAAAAGACGAACGAGTCGATACCTCGAGCGAGGGTTAGGGCAAACCCTAGGCTAGGGTTTGGGCAAAACCCTAGAGAAGAGCACGACCGAAGGTGGATGTGGTGCTTGGGCTGGCACGGGGGAGCTGCGGCTACTGCTGGTGAGTTGGACGGCGGTGGAGGACGGCTTGCCAGCGGTGGGAAGAGGCGGCGGTGGCGCGTGGCTCGGGATTGCGCGGGCGCGGCTGCGAGCACGGACGGCAGGCGGCAGGGAGCGCGCCGGGGGCAGGAAGCGAGGAGGCGCGCGGCTGGGCTCGGCAAGGGGTCGCTGGCGGTGAGGATGACGGCGAGGAACGCGGCGAGCTCGAAGCGGCGGCTTAGGGTTGGGCGGCGGCGGAAAACTTGCGTACGGTGAAAGAACAGAGCCCGAAGACGAACGGTTTTATGAGGGGCTTAGATCCGCTCGACGCGCGATGACCGGACGCGGTGGTGCAGCGTCCGGTCACACTCCAGTAAGCTCCTGGAGTGACCGGACACGTCCGGTGAGGACTGACCGGACGCGGTCAGAGTCCGGTCGATGGGAGCTCGGGAATTCATCGCGGATGACCGGACGCGGTGGTGGTAACCGGGACCGGACGCGGTGGTCAACTCTGGCACGTCCGGTGCAGCGTCCGGCCACTAGGTCTGGAGTTGGTCTTCTGGATAACCGGACGCGCTGGTGGACGCTGGGACCGGACGCGGTGGTGAAGCATCACTGCGTCCGGTGCAGCGTCCGATCCAGCGTCCGGTCGCTGTTCTTCGCCCTTCTTCGTTCCAAACTCCGACGCGACTTCTCCCAATCAAGTTCCAATTCAAAGAGACACAAATAAACACCAATTGGAACCTGATATGAGTGACCTCACTTAAACCCTCAAAATTTTTAAAATAGCTTGCCTTAGGCTAGTATTATTTTTAGGAAAATAGGCAATAAACACCCGAGGAGCAACGTATGGCCATGCGATAGAGCTTTTGGACCTTTAGGAGCGTCAAAATGCTCTCTCTATCCATGGACGAACACAGAGGTTGCTCAAAGCTAAACCGAAAAGAAACGACAAACAAACAACCATGCATATGCAATGCAATACAAGAAAGTAAAGCTAGGTTGCTTGTCAAGTTTGATCCACGGTTAGGCTTCTTCACTCCTCCAAAGGAGGGTTATCGTAACCGTGTTAGCCAAGCCCTAAATACATTGCGATAAAATAAACATGGCATATAATACAATGCAATGCAAGGGACAACACGCGCTCATTTTTTAAAGTTGCTTGAATCAAGCACATTGAGTTCACTTCTTAGCCTACAAAAGGTGGCCTCATCCAAAGGTTTAGTGAAGATATCCGCTAATTGATTTTCACTTCTTACACCTTCTAGTGATATGTCATTTTTAGCAACGTGATCTCTTAGAAAGTGATGGCGGATATCAATGTGCTTGGTGCGAGAGTGTTGTACCGGATTGTTAGCAATTTTAACGGCACTTTCATTGTCACATAAAAGTGGCACCTTTTCAAGAACAATTCCATAGTCTAGGAGGGTTTGTTTCATATATAAGATTTGTGCACAACAAGCCCCCGCGGCAATGTATTCCGCCTCGGCGGTGGACAAAGCCACACTATTTTGCTTTTTAGATGACCAAGATACTAAGGATCTCCCAAGAAAATGGCACCCTCCGGATGTGCTTTTTCTATCAATTTTGCAACCGGCATAATCCGAATCGGAATAGCCAACTAGTTGGAATCTAGCTCCTTTGGGATACCAAAGACCAATGCTTGGGGTGTGCTTAAGATATCTTAGGATTCTTTTTACGGCACTTAAGTGAGGTTCTTTAGGGCACGCTTGGAAGC
Organism: Saccharum spontaneum; assembly: GCA_022457205.1. Lineage (NCBI taxonomy): Eukaryota > Viridiplantae > Streptophyta > Magnoliopsida > Poales > Poaceae > Saccharum > Saccharum spontaneum. The sequence continues at coordinate 15,804,864 of CM039582.1, forward strand.
GAGCACACATGCACACACTAAACATGATGTCGGGCCTAGATGCGGTAAGGTACAACAAGCTACCAATCATAGAACGGTAGAGAGTGTGGCGGAACCGTCTAAATCGACACATTATCGATAATACTCGTCTTCCATTGACACTAAGTATTCCGATAATGAACCAAGTCAAACACCTCCGTCGAGCACACCCGCAGGAGAACTCGAATAATCCACGTTTTCATCCAGGATACAATAATGAATACAAGCTTACAATACTTAGTCCATTTCATACAATAGCAGTCTTGGAAATTTATTCATTACAATACCAGAGTTCAGAGTGCAATAATTAAACAGCGGAAACTAATTAAACATCTAGCGGAAAGCGATACAAGGATCCGTCTGTGCCCACCAGAAGAATCCTCCACACAGCAGCCAACTTCTTAAATTGCACCTGCAACAGGGGTAAAATAAACCCTAAGTACAAAATGTACTTGCAAGACTTACCCGACTGGTGGGAATATATATTTCCCGACTCTCAAGGATATGAAAGGCTTTTTGGTTTGCTGTTTCATTTTGCCTGCAAAGCTTACTAAAGTGTATCCTTACTGGTAAATATTTAGCAGTCATTTTTTTTCATTAGCTAAACATTCTAGGTAAGCACCTGTTCTACTTTCAAGCAAGTGATAAGCAATCAGACTCATTTCTCTTTCTTTCCTTTCTTCCACCAACTTTATTATTCCAGTTGTTACTACGATGCCATGTCATAGTCAAGCCGTACCGTCTAAGCGACGGCGATTCGCGAATCAATGTGCCCAGCTGGGTACCCTGAAAAACACACGCCTCATCTGTACCCCGGGCACAGATGAGACCAACTCGCTCCACTCCTGTCACAGGTTCCAGGTCCCCGTCCAAACTTGGACTCCAAGCCCCCACCCTTGAGGCCCGGCCTCAAAGTGGTGCTTAGACCTCCACCTATCCCCGCCTCCAATCAGTCGGTCCGGAAAGAGCCGGAGCCCATAACAAGAGAGTAACAAGTCTTCCTCACCCCCATCCGTAAGTATGTGCACGGGATAATAAGATTTGTGACAAGACTATTGTCCATAACAACGAACAGTTCTTAATCGACACGGACAGGGAAATGATGCAACCAAGCTAAGCCCGTGGCCGCGGGACATAACTTGTCACACCCACCAGTACCCAAACCATATCCCTGCCCGGTCTCCAATTTTCTTTCACCTTCTTATCATGTGATACAATAATAATCACCTATTGTGAGTAACGACAGGTTACCCGTTACCGTCATCCTAAGCATCGCATCTACACGACCTGTACTAGTAGGACTCATAGGTGGGTATATATGTGCAAGTAGTTTTCATATCCACTCCTGAAACGTAATGCAAACATACATATACCAAGTGATTAGTAAAATAGGGGTTATGCACCGGGGCTTGCCTTGGGCAGGCACGGAGTCAACAAAGTCAGTCGGCGGCTTCGGAACCTCCTCCGCTGCAAGGACCTCCTCGATCACCTCCACGACCTCCTCGTACTCCTGGTCGTCGATGGTCACCACGTCCGCCTCCAACTCGTTCACTACATGCATGCAATGATGGTGCAATAAATTAATACTTAGACAACAACAACTCTTAAAAGTAGAAACTCACATGACAAGATATCAGCTAGCTATAATGGCTAAGGTACTAAACTAATTACCATTTTTAAAAGTCCTTCAATACCTACCTTAATTACTCTAATACACTTGCCACTTAATTTTATTTAAGTTTTGGTGAACAATTAATTATCCTACTAGACAGTATCATGTGAAGCTACAAAAATTACAGAAATATATAACTAAGGTCACTAACAGATAAATCATGATTTTAGGACCTATTTCGGATTTATAAAGATTTTACAAACTAAACCAATTTGATCCGTCTATGAAAACGACACGAAGCTAAATAGCATAATTAACTAAATCACCTAAATTCAAATAAACTCTAAAAATTATGAAATTTATATGGAAGATAGAGTTTGATTTTAGATGAATTTAGAAACAAGAATCGCTGTAATCGGAGATGGTATTTGGCGCTGCGAGTTTGCCGAACTTTAATCACGCGGAAAAGAATAAGCGTAATTAGAGAATGTGTGCACTCGTGATGGATGGCTGTTTGTGCATGGCTCTTGCGTGAGTTATTGCTCAGGTCCCACATGTCACACATACATGCATGGGAAGGGATACAACAAAGATAGCAAGGGGTTATGGGTGCTCTTCTTGCTCCATGCGTGTACGCCATAGATGAGCTGCTATGAGCTCGAGGTCAGCTCGACTTGCAAGGAGAGGAGCCAGAAGAAAATCACTAGGAGAGGGAGGAGAGCACGGAGAAGCTCATGAGATACTCACCACGTCCTGCGATGATAGTCGAGTCCGGCTCGAACCCACGGCCGTATACGGTATACGCGAAGCAAGACGAAGCTAGAGCTAGCGAGCGAGTGAACGAGCTGAGCGTGGGCGAGCTGAGCGTGCTGCTGCGAAGTAATATGTGTGGGACGTGTGCAGCCGAGCTATAATGGCGAGACATCGGCAGTTGGAGCATACGCGTGTGTGAGTGCGTGGGTTGAGAGGACCACGACATAGCATTAGTGTGACGTGACAACAGAGGCAGGCATGCACGTGAATACTCAGGCAAGCAAGTGGCTTAGGCAAGGGCAATGTTAGTGACTCAGTTGGCAGTAAAGGTGGGGCCTACTTCATTGGCAATAGCTATGACCATTTCTACAATGCATATGGCTCTGAAGGAAACAGGACTTTGTACTTTTGCAGTCAGTTGGCAGTGAGGGAGCGTGCGATCAAGGACAGAGATAAAAGTACTTATTTATTTCTTATGGTGCACTCTAAACTTATGGTGCATCCTGAGAAATTTTTGCTTGAGGTGTTCTTCCACAATGGCTATGGTGTTATATAGTACAAGCATTAATTGCTTAAGGCTAACTTTTTTGTCCCATTGTGGGTGCCTGGCTCATGCAAGATCAACATGCAACTCAGTATGTGTGTCGTGGTGTGTATAAGTGTGTGGTCTGGCAAGGCACAGACATGACGAGAAAGCATGGTGCTCGTCACAGCTCGTACGTTCCAGGTGTATACGCTGGGAGGGTGTCAGTTTGCCTTTTGAAAAAAAAATTCTTCATCAATAAAGTACATATATACATTATCACAGAATCATGATAAAAACTAAATTAATAAATTTATTTTTATTTAGCACTTTCGTTGATCATTTTGGGTCACACAATTTGTATTAGCACACATGATCACATATAATAATAAAAAGACATGATGCTCATGGCATGATTAGCGAGTTATTAACGCAGTAACACCGAGGGTGTTACAGAGAGTTTGATCAACCGGTTTACCTCCCTCATCTAGGTCGAGATGTCCATTTGATGGCATTGGGGTCTTGATTGGTTTGCATTCTTCCATCTTGAATCTTTTGAGAAGATCCTTGGTATACTTTTCTTGAGAGATGAAAATCCCTTCTCTCATTTGCTTGACTTGAAAACCAAGGAAGAATGTGAGCTCACCAATCATTGACATCTCGAACTCCTTCGACATCAATTCACCAAATTCCTTGCAATAATCTTCATTTGTTGACCCGAAGATGATATCATTAACATACACTTGACAAATGAAGATCTCCCCATTAAGCTTCTTGGTGAATAGTGTGGTGTCGACCTTCCCAATGGTGAAGCCCTTCTCAATGAGGAAGTCTCGGAGGCGCTCATACCACGCTCTAGGGGCTTGCTTGAGCCCATATAGCGCCTTGGACAACCAATAAACATGATTAGGATATCTAGGGTCTTCAAACCCGGGAGGTTGATTAACATAGACTAGTTCATTTATAAAGACATTTAAGAATGCACTTTTCACAACCATTTGATATAGTTTCATATCATGATGTGATGCATATGCAAGGAGGATACGAATGGCTTCAAGTCTTGCAACGGGTGCAAAGGTCTCTCCAAAATCAAGGCCTTCAACTTGAGAGAACCCCTTTGCAACTAGTCTTGCCTTGTTCCTCACTACTATGCCTTGGTCATCTTGCTTGTTTCGGAACACCCACTTGGTTCCTATGACTCTTGCACCTTTAGGGTGCTCTTCAAGTGTCCATACTTGATTGCGGGTGAAGTTATTCAATTCTTCATGCATGGCATTCACCCAATCCGGATCTTGAAGAGCTTCTTCTACATTCTTAGGTTCAACACAAGAGACAAAAGAGTGATGTTCAACAAAAGAAGCAAGCTTTTGAGATCGAGTCATCACTCCCTTAGTAGGACTCCCTATGATGAGTTCTTGTGGATGTGCTTGAAGTAGAGGTAAATTTCTTCTATCAACCACTTGAGGAGGTGGATGGGGAGCATCAACATCTTGAGCTTGTGCCTCGGCTTGTTCATGAGAGATGTAAGTATCTTCATTTTCAACTCTCTCATTCTTCTCATCATCTTGAGGCACACGTGATGAAGATGGTGGATCAATGATTTGTACATCGTCTTCATCATCCTTTGGCTTAATGTCTCCCACGGGCATGTTCTTCATGGCCTCCCTCAAGGGTTCATCACCTACATCATCACAATTCTCAATTGCACCTTGGGAGCCATTAGATTCATCAAATTCCACATCATATGTTTCTTCAACCAAACCAGTGGTATGGTTAAATACTCTATATGCTTTGGACTTTGATGAGTAACCAACAAGAAAACCAATATCACAACGTCTTTGAAACTTCCCTAGGTGTTGACGCTTCTTGTAGATGTAGCATTTGCAACCAAACACCCGGAAGAATGAGACGTCCGGCTTCTTCCCATTAAGCAACTCATAGGGGGTCTTGCCAAGAAACTTTTGGAGGAAGAGGCGATTTGAAGCATAGCATGCGGTGTTGATTGCCTCGGCCCAAAACTTTTCCGGAGTGTTGTACTCATCTAGCATTGTTCTTGCAAGGGTGATCAAAGTCCGGTTCTTTCTCTCAACTACACCATTTTGTTGAGGAGTGTAGGTTGAAGAGACCTCATGCTTGATTCCAATTTCATCACAATAAGCTTCAATGTTGGTGTTGTCAAACTCTTTGCCATTGTCACTTCTAATTTTCTTTATCTTGACTTTAAATTCATTTTGAGCTCTCTTTGCAAACTTCTTGAAGCAACTTGCCACTTCGGATTTGTCATGAAGGAAGAAAGTCCATGTATATCTTGAGTAGTCATCCACTATCACAAGACAATAGAGATTACCACCCAAACTCTTGTATGTTGTAGGCCCAAACAAATCCATGTGTAGAAGTTCTAGCACTCTTGAAGTTGACATGAAAGCTTTGGTTGGATGAGTGTTTGCAACTTGTTTGCCCGCTTGACATGCACTACAAGGTTTGTCCTTTTCAAACTTCACATCCTTCAATCCTCTCACTAGTTCTTTCTTCAATAGCTTGTTGAGAGTGCTCATTCCAACATGTGTAAGCCTCCTATGCCAAAGCCAACCAAGTGAAGTCTTGGTGAACAAACATGTCATCAAATTTGCATCTTCGGAGGTGAAGTCAACAAGATAAAGATTGTTGTATCTAAAGCCTTTGAATATCACTTGCTTGTCATCTATCTTTGAAACTTCCACTTCATTTGGTGTGAACAAGCATTGGAAGCCAAGGTCACAAAGTTGCCCAACGGATAATAAGTTGAAACTCAATGAAGCAACATAGAGCACATTTGAGAGTGAGTGATCATTTGATATTGCAATCTTGCCTATACCCTTCACTTTGCTCTTTGAATTATCCCCAAATGTGATCTTCTCTTGACATATCCCATTCTCTTCAATGGAGGTGAACATACGAGGATCACCGGTCATATGTTGAGTGCAACCACTATCAATAACCCAATGAGATCCACCGGTCTTGTAGTTCACCTACACACAAGAGATCAAGCTTTTTGTTTAGGGACCCAAACTTGAGAGGGGCCCTTGACTTTCTCAACTAGTGACTTGGCAACCCAAATTTTCTTTGGCCTATTCTTGTTTGGGGGACCCAAAAACATGACTTTCATCTTTCCATTTGAATCTTTTCTTAGCATGTAATGAGCATTGAAGGCAAATGATCTAGCATGCTTGGGCAAGGGTTGTGGTGGTGGAGTTTTGCATTCATGAGCAAAGTGACCTTCTTGACCACACTCAACACATCTCTTTGGCTTGGGCTTTGACTTGCTTTGATGTTGTTGAGCTTTTGCCTTCTTCTTTTGATTTGCCAAGTACCCAATACCACTTCTATCCATCTTCATTACGGTGTTCATGAGGAGCTCACTTTGCAAATATTGACCTCTTGTGAACTTGCTTAGACCGGTCTTGAGATGCTCTTTCTCTTGCTTGAGCTTTTTATTCTCTTCAATGAGTGACTCATTTGTTGTTTGCTTCTCAAGAGCCATCAAACCTTTAAGCTTCTTGTTCTCATTTGCAAGCTTCTCATTCTCACACTTGATCTTGGCATAATCATCATAGTTGCTTGACTCAACCACAATCTTACCTTTGCTATTAGAACCTTGCTCAATGCTTTCAATGATCAAGTCATCACATGATGTAGCTATATCACACTTAACAACATTGTTAGTAGCATCATGTGTCTCAAGAGCAAGTTCATTAGCAACCACAAGACTATCATAGTCAATTTTTAATGTGGTGTATTTATCTTTCAAAGAGTTATGTCTAGTGATGAGCTCATCATGCTTCTTCTCAAGTTTATCATGTTGATCTTTAAGCTCTTTATTGAAGGTTTTGAGCTCCTTGAGAGTGGAAGACATAACTTCATTTTGATCTCTAAGCTCACCACTAGTCTTTTGAGCATTTTCAAGCTTTGATGAGAGTGATTCATTTTCATTTTGAAGTTCATCATTTTCATTTCTTGTCCTTCTTATGATCTTAGTGTATTTATTTAGCAATTTTACAAGTTCATCATAAGAAGGTGCGTCATATTCATCATCACTATCACTATCATCATCATCATCACTATCATGGTTTTATACCTTTCGTTCACCCTTGGCCATAAGGCATAGGTGAGTAGTGGACGATGATGGTGAAGGAGGCGGTAAAGGTGGTGGTGAAGATGTCGGTGAAGATGATGGCCCCATCACAAAGGCGGCAACCTTCTCTTTCTCATCATTGCTCTCATCTTCGGAGGACTCACAAGATGATTCAATGTCGGTGAGCCAATCACCAACAATGTATGCCTTTCCTCCCTTCTTCTTCTTGTAGAACTCCTTCTTCTTGCCATCCTTCTTGTATGGCTTGTTCTTCTTCTTCTCATCTTCTTCATCACTTGAATCATTTTTCTTGCCCTTGTTCTTGTTCTTGAACTTGTCTTTTGGTGGTCTAGGGCATTGATGAGCTAGGTGGCCAAGTTCACCACAATTGTAGAAATCCATCTCCGAGTTGGGCTTTCTCTTGCTACTTGTGAAGAATTTCTTTTTCTTGCCATCGAACTTGATGCCACTCTTGTTGAGCTTCTTTAGCATCTTGGTGGTCTTTCTCACCATGAGTGCAAGTGATTCATCATCGACATCACTTTCACTTGAGCTTTCTTGCACCATCATGGATTGGCCCTTCTTCTTCTTCTTGTCATGGCTAGCTTTGAAGGCCAAGTCTTTCTTCTTGGAAGATGATGAGCCCTCTTCCGGAGTGATGTGCATGTACATCTCATGAGCATTGATCTTCCCCAATACTTGTGTCGGTGTTGCGGTGGAAAGATCACTTTGGTGAAGCACGGTGACAACGTGACCATACTTCTCAACGGGAAGAACACTCAAGATCCTCCTTGCAACATCCGATTGGCTCATTTGAGTGAGGCCAAGAGCATTGAGGTCCTCTACAAGAACATTCAAGCGAGTGTACATGTCATTAGCACTTTCTTTGGGAAGCATCTCAAAAGAATTAATTTTCTTTAAAGCAATGTGATAGCGTTCCTCACGCTCACTCTTGGTTCCCTCATGGAGAGCACAAAGATTTTCCCACAAATCATGAGCGTTCTTTGCATTACGCACACGATTGAAGATATCTTTGCCTAAGCCCCGGTAGAGTGCATTTTTGGCCTTTGCATTCCACCGGTCGTACTTCTCCTCGTCACCAATGGGGTTTGCGGGATCCTTGATAGCGGGAAGCCCTTGGGTTGCGGCTCTAAGGCACCCGACATCTATGGCTTCGAGATACGCCTCTATGCGGATTTTCCAATATGGAAAATCATCCCCCTCAAAGGTGGGAGGTGGTCCTTCCCCGTTAGACATCTTGCTCTAGGCGGTAAAGCCTAAATTAGGAGCAACACGGCTCCGATACCAATTGAAAGGATCAAGATGCCCAAGAGGGGGGTGAATTGGGCTTTTCTAAAAATTAATTGCAAGAATTAAATCCTACAAGCCGGAATTCACCCCTAGTGCCTACTTGTGTTCCTAGAAAGTCTACCGATAAAAGTTTTGCACCCTAGTTTCCAATCCTAGTCTAGCATGGCAATTCTAGGAATGTAAAACAAGCAATGAAAGTAAATACAAGAATGTAAATGCTTGAATGTAAAGGGCAAGGAACACGGCGATGTTTTTCCGAGGTATCGGAGAGTCGCCACTCCCCACTAGTCCTCGTTGGAGCACCCGCGCAAGGGTGTAGCTCCCCCTTGATCCGCGCAATGATCAAGTGCTCTCTACGGGTTGATTCTTTGACACTCCGTCACGGTGAATCACCCAAAACCGCTCACAACATGAGTTGGGTCATCCACAAGCTCCGCCGGATGATCACCAAACTTCCAATCACCACCAAGCCGTCTAGGTGATGGCGATCACCAAGAGTAACAAGCTAGAACTCTCACTTGACCACAACGAGCCCAAATGAGAAGGTGGATGCACACTTGCTACTCTCTAATGGCTAGTGAGGAACTCTCAAGCTTTGATTCTCAAATATCTATCCTCACTAGTGCTCTTGCACTCCCTTGCACTCTAAAGGGTTTTCTCAGCTGATCAAATGAGCAAGAGACCTCTAAAAGAGGTGGAGGGGATGTATTTATACACCCCTCAAACAAAATGAACCGTTACGTTCTGACACGGGCTGACCGGACGCGCCGGTCGAACTGACCGGACGCGCCGGTCGCCTGTAACGGTTGAAAACCGATTTTTCAACTGAGTGACCGGACGCGCCGGTCAGGGGTGACCGGACGCGTCCGATCGTGCAAGGAGCTTACTGTAAGTGCACCGGACGCGAGGCCGCGTCCGATCGGTGAAGACCGGACGCGTCCGGTCGTCTCTGGACCTTACTGGACTGTGACCGGACGCGCCGATCACACCCAAGTCGCGTCCGATCGGGTGTTCCCCTCAAGTGACACGTGTCGGCCTCTGACCACCGCGTCCGGTCCTCGCGAGGACCGCGTCCGGTCGTCAAAGGCAAACCCTAGTCGCGGTTAAGTACTGACCGGACGCGTCCGGTCATGCCGAAGACCGCGTCCGGTCAGGGGAAAACAACCCGAAACTTTCCGAAACGCGTCGCAACTTGAACCAAGTTGCTTCCAACCGAACTTTGAGCTATTCTAGGACTATCTAGTGCCAAGTTTAACAAGTGTGCACCACACCTAAACATAGGACTCGCCTAGGTCAAGCTACCCGTTCATGCCCCCCTTTATAGTACGGCCAAAAGAGAAAAACGAAGATCCTAACGACTATTCCGAATGTATCTCAATACCTCGACATTCGGAACTAACCGTCCTTAATCTTGACGTCACTCTTTTGAAAACCGAAACGATTTCCATCAAGGGACACGAATACCATGGTGCCCAAAGCAGTTATAACCTCCATGACCTAACTTACCAAAGTTTCTGCAAAACACACGTTAGTCATGGTAATAAAGCGTTGTCATCAATTGCCGAAACCAAACCTTGGGGCCTAGATGCTTTCATCCTCGTCACCAATGGGGTTTACGGGATCCTTGATAGCGGGAAGCCCTTGGGTTGCGGCTCTAAGACACCCAACATCTATGGCTTCGAGATACGCCTCCATACAGATTTTCCAATATGGAAAATCATCCCCCTCAAAGGTGGGAGGTGGTCCTTCCCCGTGAGACATCTTGCTCTAGGCGGTAAAGCCTAAAATAGGAGCAACTCGGCTCCGATACCAATTGAAAGGATCAAGATGCCCAAGAGGGGGGTGAATTGGGCTTTTCTAAAAATTAATTGCAAGAATTAAATCCTATAAGCCAGAATTCACCCCTAGTGACTACTTATGTTCCTAGAGATTCTACCGATAAAAGTTTTGCACCCTAGTTTCCAATCCTAGTCTAGCATGGCAATTCTAGGAAAGTAAATCAAGCAATGAATGTAAATACGAGAATGTAAATGCTTGAAAGTAAGGGGCAAGGAACACGGCGATGTTTTTCCGAGGTATCGGAGAGTCGCCACTCCCCACTAGTCCTTGTTGGAGCACCCGCGCAAGGGTGTAGCTCCCCCTTGATCCGCGCAAGGATCAAGTGCTCTCTACGGGTTGATTCTTCGACACTCCGTCGCGGTGAATCACCCAAAACCGCTCACAAGATGAGTTGGGTCATCCACAAGCTCCGCTGGATGATCACCAAACTCCCAATCACCACCAAGCCGTCTAGGTGATGGCGATCACCAAGAGTAACAAGCTAGAACTCTCACTTGACCACAACGAGCCTAATGAGAAGGTGGATGCACACTTGCTACTCTCTAATCGCTAGTGAGGAACTCTCAAGCTTTGATTCTCAAATCACAATCCTCACTAGAGCTCTTGCACTCCCTTGCACTCCAAAGGTGTTTCTCAGCTGATCAAATGAGCAAGAGACCTCTAAAAGAGGTGGTGGGGATGTATTTATACACCCCACAGTCGAAACGAACCGTTACCTGCCAACTCAGCAAAACACGGGGTGACCGGACGCGCCGGTCGAAGTGACCGGACGCGCCGGTCCCCTGTAACGGTCGAAAAACCGAAGTTCTGGCTAAGTGATCGGACGCGCCGGTCGGGGGTGATCGGACGCGTCCGATCGTGCAGGGAGCTTACTGTAACCAGACCGGACGCGCGACCGCGACCGATCGGTGATGACCGGACGCGTCCGGTCGTCGCTGGACCTTACTGGAACGTGACCGGACGCGCCGATCACACCCAGGTTGCGTCCGATCGGGTGTTTCCCCTTAAGTGACACGTGTCGGCCCTGACCACCGCGTCCGGTCCTCGCAAGGACCGCGTCCGGTCGTCAGCGCCGAACCCTAGTCGCGGATTTGAACTGACCGGACGCGTCCGATCAAGCCGAGGACCGCGTCCGGTCAAGGGAAAAACACCCTAAACTTTCCGAAATGCGTCGCAACTTGAACCAAGTTGCTTCCAACTGAACTTTGAGCTATTCTAGAGCTGCCTAGTGCTAAGTTTAACAAGTGTGCACCACACCTAAACATAGGACTCACCTAGGTTAAGCTACCCGCACATGCCCCCCTTTATAGTACGGTCAAAAGAGAAAAACGAAGATCCTAACGACTATTCCGAATGTATCTCAACACCTCGACATCCGGAACTAACCGTCCTTAATCTTGACGTCACTCTTTTCAAAACCAAAATAATTTCCATCAAGGGACATGAATACCATTGTGCCCAAAGCAGTTATAACCTCCATGACCTAACTTACCGAAGTTTCTGCAAAACACACGTTAGTCATAGTAATAAAGCGTTGTCATCAATTGCCGAAACCAAACCTCGGGGCCTAGATGCTTTCACTTAGTTTGGGGACAAAAAGGGGAAAAATCTAAAATTTGTTTATTTTCAAAATTGCTCCACATTTTACACTAAAACTTTGAAAACTCAAAACACCAAAGTTGTAGCCCTTGAAAAGTTCTACAAACTTGGTTTTGAACCTTTTCCCAAATTTTGCTTAGATTTTGAATTATTTCAAAAGGGGTCATACAAGGTTTTGAAATTTAGGGTTTTCGGAGGAATTTGCAATTGGAATTTGTTGCTATTTTAATTAGTGATTACTTAATGATCAAACCATCATCCAAGGGCATCCTTTGGACCAACATGACATGGTTGACCAAATGTCACTCTTGGTTGACCAATTTAGCTTTTGAAATTCTTTTACATTTTCCCCAAATTTGAATTTAAATTTGAATCGGAAAACTCGTGATAAGTTTTTGGATCCCAACTCAAACTCAAAGTTGGAGCTTCATTTTAAGGGTTGCACTTGAGCTCATACCCTACACTTGACACTAGTGTGTAACACAGTCACACACTTCAAATTACGCAGGGCATGGACTAAGTATTTGCGGTGTTATTCGAATTTAGGGTTTTTGGTTCGAAGCACACCACTGAGAAGCACATCCAATCTAAATAAGTAAACTCATTTTAGTTGATGCATAACAAGGTTGACCTAAACATGGATGCTTTGCGATGCATTATGATGACATGGCAGATTAATTAGCACTATAACACCCAGGGTGTTACAATCTGACTCACGCCCTGCGCGTCCGTTCGTGCCATCACGCCGTCAGCCATCAAGTGACCGGATGCACCGGTCAAGCGAGGGCAGCGTCTGGTCGATCCTCCTCGCTCTTGGCCAACGCTGCCACTCTGGCTATAATTGGCCAGACGTGCCCGGGGTGAGTCCGGTCACTCGGCGGCCAGCGTCCAGTCGTGAACTTTCATCTCCTTTCATTTTTCTAAGTTCACAACCGCTTCGCCCTTGCTTCCAACTTGCTAACCACAAAGTGTAGAATTTGTATGCACGTATGTTAGCATTTTTCAAAGCATTTTACAAGGGTCGATATTAGCTCACACTAGGTCCTAATGCATATGCTTATATGAATTCACATAGTGGCACTTGATAACCGTTTTAACCGAGAATTTCCCCTCTTAATAGTACGGTTATCAATCCTAAATCACAGACACCCTCTATGGTGTCTTAAGTGCAAAACAAAAATGATCCTATCACATATACCTTTGCCTTGAGTCCATTTTTGTTTTTTCTCTTTCTTCTTTTCTAAATGATGAGCACTTGATTATCTATGTCCATCATCACCTCCATGGACCATTTCCTAGCTTCACCACTTGGAATGTACCAACCTTATCTAATTCACACACTTAGCATAAAGATTAGTATTAGGTTTGATCAATTATCCAAAACCAAATTAGGGCTTTCAGAAGGGTGCATAACTACAAGTGAAGTCATGGAGTATGGAGTTGCAGGTATAGCGAAGTTTCTTGTTTGCAGTGGGTCTCTGATGAGACTTGTCGGGCAGCTCTTGTGGTGGCTTAGGTTAGGGTGCATGAAGTTTCGAGCATGGACGACTTCAAGATGGCATGCATATTCTCTAAGGTGGAGCTTGTTAGATATGTATCGAATATGTGTAGACTTTGGTCACAGTACGACTTGAGTTGTATTAGAAGTTAGAAAGAGTCAGATTCGGACTTTGTACTCTAGGGTGCCATAAATATGAGGCAACCCTATTGTAACCATGAGACGACATGCATTGTCAGCTGGTTTGGGCAGTGGTGAGACTGCAGTCGTGCCTGAATGCCAATGTAGCTACTATTTTTTGGGGATGATCGAGCGCCCGTAGTCAATGCCTCAAGGATGTAGGCACATCACTGAACCTTGTTAAAAAAACATCATGATTCGATATCATTTTCTGCTTGCGTGTTTTCTTCTATGATGGTTATTATGCTTTCGCGCCCTTGGGTTAGTAGATCCGTTTGGGTCTAGATCTAACCATGCACTCTAGCACTAAGCATTCAAAATGATTGGCACAATGGATCTAAAGTTTTTCACCTGAAACTTAATGGACTCATTCTGGTATAATCCTTTTGTTGCCTTGCATGGAGCATCATAATGCCTTGTGGCGGAACTTTCTTCATATACTGGGTTGTATATTTTGACTTGTTTTTTACACATAGATCAATTAATAGATTGAAATAGTAGTCTAATTCAACTTATTTTTTCACTACATCCACTTAATTTCAATCAAGTCAAAATCAAGTGTCTCCGGACCATTGAGCTCGGGTGTCCGGCCACTCTATCTACTTTGTTGTTTTCACTTGAGCATTGCACTCCATGCTTTAGTCTGCAAATGGAAGTCCACATTAGCATTCCAGTTAAGTATGGCAACAGCTATTAGTGCTCCTTTTGAACATGATTCTATAGGTTTTTCATTGCCCTTTCTCCATTTAGGGGGGAAAGATCAAGCAAAAGGAAGGAGCTTCATGGAATGATAAATGTTCAAGGTCTATCAGGACATTGAGTCCATGAAACTGAAACTGTTACTCTGTATTGACTTGATTTTCTATGCGATCAAGAAGATGAAAACTATGTTGGATTTGTTCCCTTAATGGAATCAGTGCTTGATGATGATGTGGCATTTTCAGAAATAGATCTATTCCTTGTCCTGAATATATATTTTACACTGCTGTAACTCCTTGTGGAAAAATTCAACTGGACAAAGAGCAGGTTGCTCAATCTGGTTCTCTTATGGCATCGATATTTGCTTTGTGATCCTTTGCATCAATATTTGCTTCATGATTCTTATGGCATCATCTTATAAAAGGTTATGAGGAACTGACAAAATCAAAATCTGGTTCTGTGGAACTAAGAGGGTATATGTTTCTTCTTGAGTGGCCACTGATCAACATTTTCAAATCATTTGGGTGATGCATTATCCACCCAAGCTATTTATTTTAGCTTATTTCTGATCTTTTTGTTGGTACATGGGGAAACAAGGGGCAGTAGCCGGTAGAAGTTTTGCAGTTGTAGTACCCGGTATGTGCTCAAGCAACTGTATTTGACTTTTTAAACTTCAGTACTGAGTACATCCTAATGGCCTGGATTGACTGCTGAAATACATGTGCTTTAATGGAGTCCCATGCAAGTTGTTGAATACTTGTGAACTGATGGGCTCAAGATTGATTTGTCTTATATATGGTTTGATTAATACTTTGTTTCAGCTTATACCAGTGATGCAGATTAATCATTTGTCGCTGCTAACATTATTGTTGACAAGATTATGATAGCCACACATTGATCAATGTTGATGTTAGTCGTTGAACAAAATACTGTTTGTATGCTTCAGCAAAACTGTGTTATCTCGTGAATATTGCTTAATGATCGTTATGTTATTATTTATATATGTACATTTAAGTTTTTATTATGAGTTGTTTGACTTAGTCGCTTTACCTGCTTAGCTTTGCTTAGACACAGGCCAACCACCGAAAAATGGTAACTTTTTATCATTACATGGCATTGTCAAAGTTTCATAGCATATCTCAATAATCGAGTTTTGTTTTTTATTTTTGGAAGGCCAACACATTAAACATCAACCTGCTGGCAAAAACATAATAACAAAACATCTTTTATTACATGGGCTACCAATGTTACTTCGAGATTATACAGCAGCATTCATCAGGATAACCATGGTAGTCCTTCTTGATTGAGGCAGTGAAATGGTCATGGTACTTATATTTGCATGTTTCGTAGCATCTCTCATAGACGCACTGGACGCATCCCTCACATTTCTTTTCTTCATGGCTCTCTGCAAATTGGCTGGTGAATTAATTTGATGAACTTAATATTGCAAAATAGAAAAAGTTGCTACCTGCATAAGAAGGGAACCAGAAGGTAGAACAAATTATCACAAGAATCATATATGGACAGCTAGTAGGTACACGGACTTGGTCCTGCTGCTTTTGGTCATTGTTTCTATTGTGCTTCTCTTCTATTTGGATGTGACATCTGGCCTCGTTAGTGCTTACATATATACAGAGAGAGAAGCACAGCCGGATCATAGAATTAAGTTGCTTTGTTCTCCTCGCATGAATTAATGTTAGCATATCACGTTGCCATGGATGAAAATAAATATGAAAATATCTAGTTCGCTCGATGTACGCCTAGTAGGCTATACTAAATTAACATATCCATGTATCTATTCATTATCTTTTGTTTTAAATAAGAATCATAGGATAATCACTTTGCATTTACTCAAGATGTATCAAAGCTACAAGAATTCGTTCAAAAGGGTTTTAATACTAAACAACTAATCTGTATAAGAATCCGAACATTTAATATGCATATTGTATCTGAATTTGAAAAACTGAAGTCGGATTTTTTTTCCCTATGTATATGTCATAGGTATCAATATCCCCATGATCTTTCAGTTATCCTTTTTTGTGGGTAATTTTTAGGTATCGGAAGCTATATATCTGTAATTTTCTATCTACAATGTTCTATGTTTCGCTTGAGCACTTTGAATTGATATGTATTCTTTATTATATCTAATAATAACGACTAGTAAGATTTTTAAACCTTGTATTATTTAGCACTCTCTTGTCCCGTTTGTGGATCTGCCATTGCTGCTCCTTGGAGTTAAAGAAGACATGTCATGATTGACCAAAGGGCCAACAATAGCATGAGGTGAACACGGCAAACTCGGGCCATGCCGCTAGTAGAATAATGCAATGCTGTGCTTTCAGCAGCCTATTGAGTACTGACGAACGTCTAGGTGCTGCAACTGAACATCCACCCACAACCCCATCCCACGGGAGGCGCCAGCGCCCGACCAAGCCGTCGGGGCAGTCAGCACACGGGTGGCGCCGGGGACGACGGAGAGGAGCAGTAACATGCGGTGGGGAGCGGAACATCGCACACGGGGAGGGATCGATGTCGCTCAGAAACTAGGGAAGGCCTTGCCGGAGGGACGGAGATCCCGTGGGGAGCAACTCGCGCAGGAGGACGACTGGAACTCATGCCCGGGGAGAGAACTCCAGCGGGAAGGGGTGCCGTGCGCGGGAATTGGCAAAGGGGAGGGGAGATACCAGCACCCGGACGTGCGCAGGTAAACGCGCCTCCGGACGCGTCCCTCACGCACGCCCACAGAAATGCCATGTTCGCCACCCCTTCCTCCTTGTCCCTCCTCTCTCTCTCCACGAGTCCAGACGCCACGTCTCCTCCTCACGGCCTACGCCACACACGCGCACTCTCCTTCCCCGGAACCCCTTCTCTCTCCGCACGGCAAAGACCCAGGAGCAGGGATGAGGATGACTGGACAAGCACGCCACGTTCACACGATCCAAGGTGTGCCACACACCTCGACCGCCGGCCCCAGCACGCCCCATCCGACAGCCCCGGCTCACCGCGTCCCATCTCCCGACGCTCGAGCTGTGCCCCGTGACTCTCTACTTCTGAAATATGAAACACTTTGATGCAAGTGTAACATATATCTGAAGCAGATGAAATATTTGAAACATCTACTTGAAATATATGTGTGAAACATATGCAACAACTTGCAACATGAAAACACTTATTGCAAAATAAGACTGAAACGGCTGAAACATTTCGAACATACTCTCGCGACATATATGTGTGAAACATATGCAATATCTAGATCAACACGCTTGCAACATATATCTGAAACACATGAAACATTTTGAACAAACACTTGCAACATGCCTTTGAAACACTTGCAACATGTCTCTGGAACACTTGCAACATATGCAACATCCCGATCTACTTTTGCAACATCCGCATAAAAACACTTGCAACATACCTTTGAAACATCTAAAACACTTGAAACATACTCCCTCCGTCCCTAACTAACTGTCGTTTTTTGTTTCCGTGCCGTAAGTTTGACTAGATTTGTAGAAAATATGTGCACCATTTGTATCTCCAAATAAATTTATTATGAAAATAGATTCAACGATCTATCTAATGACATTAATTATGTACCATAAATATTAATATTTTTTATATAAAATTCGTCAAAGTTATTCATCGAGAAGCAAGAACGACAGTTATTAGGGACGGAAGGAGTACGCTTGCAACATACGATTTCAGCGCAATATCTCATTGCTGTTTCGGAATGGAGGCTAGTCGGCACGTGGAGTTTAACAGTGTAGAGCTCGTCGGTGGCGCAGATCTCGCCGCTCCGATGGAGAAGACCGCGACGGGTCCACGCGCTCTAGAAGGCCGCGGCGGGTGAGGGACGTGGTGGAGAGGGAGGAAGACCGGCTGTTGCGCTCTGGCGCGGTGGAGATGCCGCATGGCGGAGCAGAGGCGCGATGGAAGAGTGTGGTCGCCAAGGCAGCACGGCGGAGCGCGGACGCCGAGGCAGCGCAGCGGAGCGCGGTCATGGTCTCGTGGAGACCTGTTGCGGTGCTACGGTGAGATGATTTTTTTTAGTTTGGGGGCGAGTGGATGAGCACATAAGGGGACGGTCGTTGGGCTGGCACGGGCGGCCCACCATTTGGAGCGTCCGACGCAGACGGACGCCCTATACGAAAAATTACCGTTTTAGAATCACAGGTAGATCAGCCGTTGGAACCTAATTTCTTGCTTAAAAATTCTAAATTGCCATTGGTCTCCGGGACAGGAATAGCAACTCCCTTACACGTCCACGAGGATTAGGAATACAATCTACAATTACACCAATTTCTCTCCCTCCTGCACTACAAGAATGAAGATCACCAAACTTCATTGCTACGTTTAGACCTACTGTATTGCTTATTCAGGCCATGCCTGCTTATTCAGGCCATAGGACTTCTACAGTTGTACTCAAAAGAGGTCTGCTTATTCTGCGGGAATATCACCAAGCTACGTTGATATATTTAGATCTACGGTGTTGCTTAATTCAAGCCATACGATTTCTGTTCAAAAGAGGTTTTTTTGAGCAACTTCTATTCAAAAGAGGTGTAACGAATAAATCCGAATGTATGCTGGATGTTCATGTTATTTACGTACTATGAAAATTGTATGGAAATATGAAAGAGATCAGGATTTTGTATGGAAATGTTTGAGATGGAAATATGAAAGAGATCAGGATTTCGTCAAAAGAAATTCAGGCCAAACTTCTAATTGAGGCACATCAAATGTCTCAAAGCCATCTGGTCACTGCTCCTTGCCTTTAATCTCACAAATAATTTCAAGTACGACCATTCAGACCCCCAAAGCTAGTACGAGTGCCCCTTGCCTTCACAAACAGGAGCAAGTTCAGCGGGTTAAGTTAGCGGAAACGAGCGCAAATTTACAAGGCAGAAACATCTTTACAATACTGGCTTTCCCCAAGACTACCTGAACATGCCATTACCTAGCTAACAGTAACAGCAACACCGTACCATTCTCGTCTAAACTGAATGCAAAAATGGATGCTGATCGTAAATTGCACAGGGCGCCTAGACTGCATCAAACGAAGGACCAGTTGACGAAACAGAAGGCGAGGCAGTGTACGTTGCCGTCCTCACCGAGAACTTTCCACGCAACAGCTTGCTCGTAGGAGACATGGCGGCCCATCCCAGACAAGCACACCCCAGCCGGCAGGTACGCATAGCCCTAACAGAGAAGACAAGTTCGATTATTTGTTTCGAACACCTAAACATGACATAGCCATCCTTTGGACAGTGAGAGCAGCAGATGTACCTGCTCCATCAGTTTCGGAACCTCCGCGTGTAATGCCTTTCTACCAGGCTCGTCAAAGATTTTGTCCAGGGTGAGATCTTGAAGAGCAATTAGAGTTGTTTCTAACATGTCAATTCCCATCTGGTTGCCAAAAGTAAACACAGGCTTTTCCTAAGAGAATATAGGACAGAAACATGTGAGCCAAAAAAAGTCATGTTTGTCTTGCCATGTCAAGTTAGCTATAGTTTCTTCTACAGCTCACACCAAAAAAAAGTTTCTTCTACAGAATCAGATGGAAATCAGATTACATCCTAAAAAGGACCAACCAGTTTTGATAAACATGAATGACAGAGAAACAATTACCTTGAAAGAGCAGCACAAGACTGCATCCTGGTGATCCCAGAACATTCTCAATAGTGATTCCCCAGCTTGATCCGAGTGGCTGACCAAATCCACCCCCAAGTGATACCTGCAAGCATGAAGAAAGCTCATTACCATCATAAAAGTCCATCATTATCCCTTACAACAAACAATCTTTTGGATAGGAACCGAGCAAAAGTGGACCAATGTTTCTTCTTAATATAAATAATACTCAGGTCTCCTGCAGTGTTCAAGAAAAAAAAAGGTGGACCAATGCACAACCAGACCTAGGAACAACTTGGGTGGTGAGCATACATCCACATCCTTAGGCCTTAACCATCTGAGCTAGGCTCAGTTCCTAAAATGGACAAATGCACTTACCGGTAGCTTTGGCAAATCCAGCGAACAAGTGTTGCAGCTTCAGGGAAGCCAGAAATTATCTTCTTCCCAGTATTCAAGCCAGACTGGGAGGGAGAAATAGCCATTGATACTCTTTGAACAGCAGAGACAATGCTTCGAACATATTGACGGGCCATAGCTGCAATGGTATCTTGGAGATGTATTTCATAGGGAAATTGAAAGGCGATTGTCAGCACAGATCGCAGGTTGCAAACATCCTGAGATCCATCCGCTGATGCTTGTTGTGTGGTTGCACCAACTTCAAGGCTAGAGGCCAAATCTAACGTTCTTCCAGAGGATAGTCCATCCTGTGGAATGGAAGATAAAGATGTTTAAAAGCTAAGCGTACGAAAATAGAAAACATACTAACATAACAAGGTGGGGAAAAATAGTGTGGTTTAAATGCAGATAACAGACATGTAAAAATATATTACTGTGGTGGCAAGAAAAGACAAGGCATGACTACAGTAGCGATGCAAGTAAATGAGCACAAACTTTATCTCAAACAGATAAACAAGTAAGAAACACTCAACTGTTTTTATGTCCAATGGGATAACACGGAAGCCTGAAGAAATCAATGGAGCATCATCAGGGAAAAGCTCATTGATTGGTGCAAAGACAAGCTGGAAGCAGGATCCCATTGATTTCTCGTCTATTCCAGTGCAAAGCTGAAAAATACTCAACTCAGAGATTCTGATAGTTCTTTCTTTATAAGGGAGTCCTACAATACTATAATTATGCATGGCTCATAAGAACTGAGAAATCCAACAGGCATACCAATACCCTAAAATTGACACAGTAAAATTCCATATTTATCAAGTGAATTAGTCCTAGTAATGATTTGTTTAAACTGTAACTATGTTTTTTTTAGGGGTTAACTGTAACTATGTTAGCACTAATTTGTAGCAGACTGGCAACAAGACTGCACGTAAAAACCCTACAAAGCAGATTATTATTATTACCTGAAGCAGATGGATATCTCTGGATAAAAGGCCCTCGTCATGTGTAAGAGTCTGTCCTTCAAGCCGAACAACTTCTAAGATCTGCATATTTATGATAGGGAACAATCTGATTACACACATCAAATAAAAAATATATATATAATGCAGCAGAACACATAAATTTCTCTTTCACACCTGTAAATTATGTATTATTTTGTCCAAATACTATGATCTGGATATAAATCTGATTACACACATCAAAAAATATAGTGCAGGAGGTGAGCATGCCATGTGATCACAGATCAGGCACAAGGGCACAGTGCTGGACATGCCGAGAGGTGTGTGAACATAGGTGCAGCAGCAACACACATACGGTGACACATAGATGAGGCAGGACAGGTCGATGCAGATGTTATGAGGACATGGGGCGGTGGCGATCTCATACATTGATGATGTCAGAGGCTTGTGGCTAGTGGCGGCTGTGCTTACGTGGTGACCAGGACGGTGGCCATACTCACAAGAGATGTGTTGTGAAGGGAAGGTGAACGCAGGTGTGGGATGCAATGGCGTGGATAGGACGGCAAGCATGACCAGAAAGAAAAACAGCAGCGCTAGATTAGGATTGGAAGTAGGCAGCGGAAGGAGTCGAAGTGGATGGGAGCCCAGATTCATGGTACCATCTAGAAAGAGAGATGGGCAACACCACTCTTTGAGAGGGAGGGGGTTAATATATATAGCTTCATACAACTTGTGTTACAAGTATACAATCTCTAGGTCTGTACAGGCAGTTAGGCTATATAATCTCTAATGGTAAGCAACAGAAAATCTAAATATATTTCCAATACTGAGTAGACCGTGAACGATAACAGCACTTGCAGCAAGTCAGTTTCCACGGAAGGAACTGAACATTACCTCCTCATTCTCCACCGTGTGAGCAAGGGGCATGATGATCTGGCCCCCAGAAAATCTCATAGGCCGCAACCCAGGAAGGGAACAAGGGCTTGTTTTCAGCGCTGAAGCTGAATATGCATCGAAGTTATAATCTGCCCACTCAGACCGATGTTCTCTCAGGAACCTAACAAGGACTCCTGGTGGAACACTCTGAAATAACAAACAATGAAACAACAATATGTAAGGACACAACTATATATTTTAATCAACCAACAGGTTGTTCAAACTATATATTTGAATGAACCAACAGATTGTTCACAAGGGTAGATGCTTTCATCTACTTGACTGTAACTTCCAGTATTTATGGTTTCCGTTAAAGGCCAGCAAAGCAAAACTTAGATGAACTACTAGTGTAACAATACCACTATATAGAACCCAGCCAAATGAGTCACAGCCAAATGAAATTCATAAATTCATGATACTAGGTCGGTAAATATATATGTTTCTCGTGTGGCATCAAATTAGCTATTTAATATATTCATATCAAGATTTAAAAGTGAACTATTGCCTTGATACTTTTAGGCCCCAAATTCCAAGCTAACTATTATAGGTAGTAGTATATAGCAACGGGTAACTAATTTATGTGAAATTAGTGCACTCTCACCTGCAGCAACATGGATGCTTTAGCACAGATGATACCTCCAGGGGCTCCAAAAGCAGTTGCAGGATTGCTACCGCTCCTAATCTTCTTCGAGTTGCAAGCAATGATAACATCTTCTATGCCATCTCCAGCCATAATGGACCAACCATCATCATTGAAACCACTTATAGCATCATTAAAGCCTCTAGAAGCGAATAAGATTGATGTTATAATAAACAGCATGCTCCTCCCAAAGAAAGGTGCCGAGGATGCAAGAGTAATATCATTATCTAAGACTCACCTACTCAGCCTCTGACTAAACGTTCGTAGAACAGCTGGTTGCCTCCCCATCGCATATACAACCTCTCCGCTTGTTTCTTGAGCAATTTGTCTGAGGTGCCGTAGCGCCTTGATAGCAACAAACAGTGTACATTACATAGGCAAATTATCATTTATTACCTCCTAGGAGGTAATAGGAGAAATAAGGAAAATAGTTTCCTATTAGATCTAATATACATGCATGATCTAAATTACCTATTTGATATAATATGACATGTGGATGAGATCTAAACTAGTTTCTAACATGTTTATTTTTGTAACATGAAAAAATCAGTAGTGACTTAGTCGTAACAATTTTTATACAGGAAAAACTAACGTGATCCGCAGCAATTTTTTCAGCAGTGATCCACAACAAAGGGAAGAAACTGGTACTGTTCTGATCACGAGTTAAGGAGGTAACCAGATTACCGTAGCAAGGTCTAAATCCATTGCTCCAAAAATGCAAATAAGAGCTACTTGTATAGACAACAGAAAACATAAACCATAGATGGTCATGATTTCTCAAGGAGAGTAGTTCCCACAGTGATAAATGAATGATGAATCAAACTCCACATACATGAGGTCCATGAATCATCTCATTTATATTCTAGAAAGCAAAAAACAACAGGAACACTGGAACACGATAGCACTATTAGCCAGATTTCAACACTTCTCACGTGTATTGTGTGAAAATGTTTAATATAGGGATCCAAGATGATTCTGTACACACTAAGCCTCAGACTACAACATAAATTTATTATACAATATAAATTGGTTTAAGAGTTATTAGAAAGGTGGACATTTTTTACACATGCTACAAATTTATTATGGAATGTCAGATATAACTGTAGATATGGAAAGGTTGCAATAACTCACTGCGGTTGTCATCTTCTGAGCAACTACCCGAGACGATTCATAGAGGGGTCGAAGAACTTCAGGAACACTCCAAGCCTGTAAAATACAGTCACACTGAATTGGTAACTAGATGAAGGAAATTTAACATCAGTGTAACAAGCATGTAGAATTTGGGAATCATACGTCAAGGTCCAGATGGTCCACTATTCGCACAATCGAGCCCCCACCCTCACATTGGCGAACTAAATAGCCACTAGGAAGCATCTCGGCTCTTACAAATTGTTGTGCTGCGGCAGCGCTTTGACCATCTCCAGAACCACTTAAAGATCTCTCACAAACCTGAAACATACAGGAACACACACAAAGTAAACAATAATTCATTTCAGTAATTTACCTTGTTAACAAGCCAAGCAAAGACAAAGTGTTCAAATCTGTACGCACCACAAGACTGCCATCCTCCATAGTGGTTGTGTACCTCAGTGTCCAAAAGTCCCGTGCGGGAACTAAAGTAGTAGGAGCATACATCTGAAGGAAAACCCCAAAACTACATATAAGAGCGCTATTATTCTTTAACAAATGGAATAATCAGCGAAATATATCTAACCTGCATGTAAACAAGTTCAATAGTCCCGCCATTTCCAGCTGGTAACATTGTAAAGACTTCAAGACTCCGACAATCACGGAACCAAGATGGGCGGTCTTTCAAGATTTCCACAATCTATCAAGCAAACAGGCATAAGAAACCTCCAGATAATTTACAGACTGTATGTCCAAAAAGTTTCAGAAAACGTTGATCAATGTCAACATGGCAAGTTAGTTATAAAAGAATATTTGGTAAAGAATACTTTGATGTGGAACCTAGGCCACCAGTTTTGAAGATGTTAATTAACCAAACAAGCACAGACACAATCTTAACCCACACATAATGCTTAATTTGTGTTGAGATACTTAAAACCTCTCAGTCTCATCTTATATAATTCTAGATAAAGCTTAGTTGTAGCTTTGGAATATTATCGTCTGTACCACCGCCTGAACTACACCTTTCATCTATACCAACAGCCTTTCTTAATGACATGTAGAACCAGACCCACGTGTCATCAGATAGCTTGGTGGTGTTGATGAAGAGTGCACCTCAAACAGTGGTATGGATGAAAAATCCCTATAGCATAATACAAGTACAAGAGTTTCAATGCGTATTCATGTAAACCAACAGTAGAGTTTCAATGCGTATCAAGTTCTGAACAAAGTGCTGAAGCATAAGCTACCTTTGTTGGTTCTAGGTTCACCAGACCACAGGCACGGGCAGCAACACCACGGCCACCATGTGAAATGGTCACAATACCAAAAGAATCCGGACCAGGCTAATCACAGAAAAAGAGATCGAGGTAAGCATGTTTCAATCGACTTAATTTTCATGCCAGAGCATGGAACATTGGAACCTCTAAAGTTAATCAATCCACCTTCATCCCAGGCATCTGGACCCAATCAATAGCAGTCCCTGTAGCCTTTGAGAGGAACTCTGTCAAGGTCTCCTCTGCAATTGAAAGGAGCCTGGCCCAAAAGGGGAAAAGGATTAGTATAAACAGTATGTTATTAAATCCTAGTAAAGTGAGAAAGTTTCACAGCAAGCTTTGGTTATTTACCCTGACGGGTTACTCGCATCCCTTAGGTTTGCAGGAGCGGTCACATTTGAATCACAGCTGGCATCATTTGCCAATGACGGCTGTAAGCAGCGAAGAGATGGTATCAGAGGAGAAAAACAAAAGGCAGCAATGGACATGCAGATATGCAAAACAAATGTCACGATATGGCTTCTGGTTAACTGTTAACAAAACCAGGGCTTACATTCTGCAGCTGCTGCTTCATGTACGCATTCTCGTGAACCAGCAGGGATACCTGCTTCTGCAATCGCTCATTCTCCTCCATGAGAAGCTTGTTCATTGCGGTCAATTTTCTGTTCACGGCTTGGAGCCTCGAAGACTCATTCCGCTGCTTATCACGGCACCTAACACCACGAAAGAATGGACGCAGAATTCAGCTAGAGCGGACAAAAAGAATCAGCATGCACGGGACTGGCAAAATCAAAGACAAACTACGCTTTGGCCATTTGCTCAGAATAGCATGGAACAGACTTTCAGGTTTGCACAACACCCCCATCTGGGGTCGTTCATGCTAAATTTCTACGGCTATCATAACTCTTCCGTTCTACTTCTACCTATCGCATCATTACGATATATAGAAACAAAAGGATTCATCAAGATTCACTTCCTCGGAGATAAGTTCCAACAGATTTGCTGACTGATTGACCGAAGACGGTGGGCGCTCACCTCCGGTTCTGGAACCAGACTTTAATCTGCTTGGGCTCGATGTTTGAGAGGATGGGGCACTCGCGCAGCAGCTGCTGCCTGCGCGCGGAGCTGGGCTTGGGGCACTCAGCGTACACCCGCTCCAGCGCCTCCACCTGCTCCGGCGTGTACCGAACGTACTTGCCCGTGTCCATCCCGCCCTTTTCGTACCCGCCGCCGCCATCGCTGCTCCCGCTCCGCATCGCTACGGCTGCTGCCATCGTTGCCCGGCCACCGAGCACCACCGAAAGAAAAAGCTCCAACACGCAGCCGTCCTCTCCGCGTCAGACCACCACTTCCCTTCGCTCACCTTCAATTCCACCTTCTCACAGCGATCAAAACCTGCGAGATTGCAACGAAATCGGTGTTGGAAACGATTTAACCTGAAAAAATTGAATGCCGGCGATTAACAACCCTCCCTCCATCCATCAGGCAAAGAAACGTAGAAAAGCACGCAAAGGAGTCAGCTTTTGGCTTGAAACCGAGGAGGGAAAAGGGCGGCCACTGCAGAAACAGAACACGCAAATGTGGCCGATTAGCCGCGGCGGAAACAGGGGACCGGGGAAACGACGCTGGAACCACACGATTCCGCAACGCAAGACGAGATTGCAGGCCACAAAAATCTTTAACGCGCAAGATGAGCGGCCGCATTTTTTATCCCACCCATGTTTCCCACGCAAAAGCAGATAAAAGCTCAACGAAAAGATCGCTTGACAGAGTCGCAAGAAATCCAAAACAAAAAAAAAAGAATCGCAAGAACACGCAATGGCTCACCGCAGAGGTACGCGAAACGGGGCTATGAGGAATGGCGCCGTCACCTGTTCAGCTTTCCGCGCGCGCGCGCACTAGCAACCGAGAGACGCACGGGCACCGTCGCCAGCTACTGACCGGCGTCACAGCGTACCCCCGCGCAAACCGCCCCCAGCGGTGGTGCCCGGAACCTCGGCCATTGGCTGCAAAAAAACACGCGCGCACCCACCCAGCGACGCCTCCCAGAACCAGCAGCGTGCTCGCTCGATCGCCCGCCGGGTTTCCGGATCCCGTCGAAACAGAAGGAGGCGACAGACGAGGAACCCAGCGGGTTCAGGAGGAGCAGAGGAGAGAGAGGAGACAGGAACCGTCGCCGAGAGCGCCAAAAGGCGACAGCTTTAAAGACGAGCTAGCCAGAAGCAGCAAGAGGAGAGAGACACAGTGTGGCAGCACTGCAGCGAGCTACTCCTAGCTAGCAGCCTAGCACGTCTACTGTGAGGGCGCACGAGAAGAACCACTGTACAGAAGAGGTGGAGAAAGCTGAGGACAGGGGAGGGCGGAAGCACGCCCACGAGAGCAGCTGGACTCGGTTCACGTAGCCCCGAAGCTAGGGTGGGGGTGGGGCCCGCGGACAGAAGTATAGCGGCCGCATCGCGGGCTACTGTTTCGCTGAAAAGACGTCATTATTTTGTCCGTGAGTGACATTGCAATGTCGCGTGACCCGGGCCTGTTTACCGGTTACTGGCTCTGTTTTAAACTAGAGACTTTTTCCTGTAAGCCATTATAAAATATCTTAATACTCTGTGTGCCTCTGGAAAAATTCAGCGGTCTTCAGCGTTACTACTCTAATTTTTTCGTGTCCTCCATGCCACCTCCGTTAGTTTGGACTTTAACACCGTCAAACTGCACGTGTGAAAAGACAAAAATACCCTTAAGTCTAAATATATTATTAATTTTTTGAGCATCTTAACAACTTCAAATAAAAAAACTCAAAACTAGAAAGTCGTAGATCTTGTCGAGATCTATAATTTTCATATAAAATTTATTTTCATTTAATTCCGCAAAAAAATATGATTTTTCTAAGATATATTAATCATATCAAATCATATTTTTTTGCGGAATTAAATGAAAAATAAATTTTATATGAAAATTATAGATCTCGACAAGATCTACAACTTTCTAGTTTTGAGTTTTTTCATTTGAAGTCGTTAAGATGCTCAAAAAAATTAATAACATATTTAGACTTAAGGGTATTTTCGTCTTTTCACATGTGCAGTTTGACGGCGTTAGAACCTAAACTGACAGAAGTGGCATGGAGGACACGAAAAAGTTGGAGTAGTGGCACTGAAGACCGCTGAATTTTTCAAGGAGCACACAGGGGATTGCGATCTTTTATAATGGCACACAGGGAAAAGTCTCTTTAAACTACTCAAAAACAAAACAATGTACTCCCTCCGTATAAGAAAGAATGCAATTCTAGCACAATGTCATAGTTTTGTATCTTAAGTTTGATCAATTATAGATAAAAAAGTATCAATATTTATGATATCAAATAAATATCATTAGATTAATTACGAAATGTATTTTTATAATAAATTATTTTGGAGCCGTAAATGTGAATAGTATTTGCTAGAAATTTAATCAAACGTGAACTACTTTTGCTGGCACGCAACACGTAGTTGCATTTTTTTTGAACGGAGGTAGTAAATCTCATTTCACAGGAAGTCAAAAAATTTTATTAGATATATTATTTTTGTTATAACGTTACACATAGTACATATTTAAGTGCATAACAAAAAATTATATATCTAAAAAAGTTAAAATAATTTATAATTTGTAATAGAGAGAGTGTTACAGGTTATTACAATCTGTTTGGAACATAGAAATCTTATAGGAATTGCACAAAAATTTATAAAAATAAAAAATATCAGAACAGTCAGGTTCAAATAGGGCCAACGGTTCTATTTGTATGAAATAATGTAAATGTAGAGTAAGATTAGTGGGGGAAAGACATTCACCACATATCAGGTGATTATGTATGAATTATTGTTTAGTTCCTTCATTATTTTACGTAGCGTCGGAATGATTTCAGACCGTTTCACGCCCGAAAACAGGCTAGTTGAACGGCCCCTTAGAGTGGCGACCATAAATTAGGAGCAGAATCTGAGAACGACCTGTCCTACCCATCGTCCAATGGATAACTCGTATAGGTTTTAAGAGCTTGTTATTGCTATACTCCCTTTGTCCCTAATTGTGTGTCGTTTCTGGTTTTTTTACCCGCAAGTTTGATTTGATTTGTATAAAATGCGTGCAACATTTGTATCTCCAAATAAATTTATTAAAAAACTAGATTCAAAGACCTTTCCAATGATACTAATTATATACCATAAATATTAATATTTTTTAATATATATTTAATTAAAGTTGTTTCTCGGGAAGCGTAAAGCGATAGACATTTAGGGACGGAGGGAGTATCTATGAAAACACCTCTAGATTCAGCACAGTGATGTAACAAAATTAAATCAAGGTCACGATGGAAGGCAAGAAAAATCAGCAAGAGTTCTTTTATTCCAAAATCAGTAAGAGTTGTTGAAGAAAAGGAAGAATAGAGCATGCCACTCACCAAAGGAGGGAGGACATAAAAAGCAAGACGGGAAATGAGGATCAGTCGCTGTTATTGAGCAACGCGAAGCAGCACGTGGAGAAGGGATGACGGCGTCAAGTGCTCAAACAGCTTGAGGAGAAACTAGAGCCATATTGTGATTGAGATATCAGAGGGAGGTGACAAACATGGTTAAATGGCAAAGATGTGAACAAAGTGGTGTGGATATATCCCATAGCTAAAGAAGAAACTTCACCAAATACATTATAAATAGAATGTTCGCACCTAAAACTGGCCAGTCATGTGTGTTCTAAGAAAACCGGTTTGGCTAGTTTCCAAAAATCGGTGAGGCTAGTTTTAAAACTTCGTCAAATCAACAAATGGACTTCAGCATTATGTATCTCTCATTATTACGATTAATACATGTGAGTGTGAATTACAGGTTTCAGAAAGATCCACATCCACCCCCATGGGAACCGGTTGGAGTTTTGACTTTATTGTTTAGGAATTGTATTTTGACACAAAATTTGTAAGAGTTTTGACTTTATCGGGGAAAGACCTCCCACCCCATAAATATAAAGGACCACAGTCGATTGAGAGTGTAACGACCCAACATTACATTCTTGATGATCATCATTATCATGATCATAAGCATCTTTAAAAGAATAATTGCAAAAAATATATGTCAAATGCTATCAAAATTGGCACTGTTGTGTAGAAAGTCTGACATCTGTTGTGCAAATTAGTTAGAATCAAGCTCACACGGGCAGTCCAACAAGCACAATAGACGGTCCAAGCTAATGGTAATGCCAGGTTAGCAAAAAAACATGATAGCGAGCTCTTAGATTAAAAAAGAAATGAAATAATTTAGATACTTTGGATGTAGAAACGGCTTAAAAAGAGTTGTCAACATAAAAAAACTCAACACGGTAGGGGTACCACAAACCCCTAACCCTCCCCCACTCATAGACAACGTGTGGCACTACTACCCATGTGAGAAACTCAGGCGATCCTTAAGGTGTGTTTGTTAGGATCTAGGCTCTCCTAGAAACGTTTTAGATCTAGATTCTCTTTTGAAACATTTCTCTGCTAAACTAGAATAATTTCCGCTAACTGTTTGGCTAGCTCATTGGATTCTTGGAACTAGAACTCTAATCAAGAGAAACCAGGTTTATGATGTTTATTTGGATTCTGCAAAAACGAGATTCGGTTCCAAGTGATTCTCCCTCAAATGTTTCTCTTTGTGGCGTTTGACAGTGATTCTAATGAGAATCTGAAACATTTCTCACCGCCCTTAGACCTTTAGAACGCGAGAATTTTTGTATGTTCTTTGTGAAATGAATTAACTCTATAATTTCCTATACAATATATATATTTGTGCTCCCTCTGTCTAGCACATCTCAGTTCTGAAGAAGGCAAACTTTTAAGTTAAATACAAATAGAAAAATAATATTTATATTTATATTTCTAAATAGGTTTATTACAAAAAGTAAATTCTATACTCAAGTTAATAATATTTTTATTGTATATCATATATATATTAGTTAAATTTTGTATATATTTAGTTAAACTTTAAAAGTTTGATTGTTTGGAAAGCTAGATGTGTAAAAAGGAGAAAAAAAATATGGGAAGTCACACACGCCCTAAGCAACAGAAACGAAGTTGATGCACGGCGACGGACAAAACTCTGCCCAGGTAATACAAATGACTGGGGTGTTGGCCATGTGTCTCCTCCGTCAGCACATTAGGGCATGTACAGCCCACAGGCGAGGGGTTGTCTGTAAGTTTTTGGAATTAACGACACAGACAGCTCGTACAGTCCACAGGTAAGGATTGTCTATTTGATTGCTTATAAGTCATTTAATGTTTGCATACAACTATGATAAATCATGAGTATCGTTCTTGTAGACCATTGTGTTGCTAATTGATACAAACTAGAGCAAGCATAAATACCTTGAATATGATTGCAATTTTTTTAGATCATCAAGCTAAGTGATATATTATACAACTAAATTTTTTTAGACCTCAGCAGCAGCATGTACACGGCAACAGCAGAGTGCATCAGGTTTTCACAATAATATATACCGCCGCCATAGGAAGAATCAGCGATGCTTGGGTAGCCTCGTCTCCCATCCGCTTCCGGGAGGGATGGGTGCTAGACATCAAGGGCTACGAAGGGTGCCAGCCAGAGACCGGCGCGGTCGATCTGGAGCAGAGGTTTGCAGGGCGGACCTGCGGCTTGCTCACACGGGACAGCCAGGCCTTGCGGCTCCCGCATGGTGGATCGGTGATGCCCGCGGCTGGAGCTTGGAGGGCCAGTGGCGCCCCAAGGGGGACGGGTGCCATCGCGATGATGGGTGAGGATTTTGGCGCGCAGTTCGGATTCTCCCGCGCGCCCTCACGCGCCGCAGCCGGATCTACGTCCCATCGCTTGGAGACGACGACCGTGTACAGCGCGTGTTTCTCGTCGCTTGCGGCCTGGGAGCACGAGCCCTCATCGTCGCCTCATGAGACGACGACATCGCCCGTCTCTTGGCTCGCGAGGGTTGTTTTTGAAAAAAAGCACGACACGCAGACCATTGGCGGATCCAGGGGGCTGGGGGAGGGGAGCGCCCCCCGTGAGGGTGATTTCTCCATTGAATCATTGTAGCAACAGCTCTAAATTACCATGTGTAAGGTCCTAGATGGCTAGAGGGGGGGTGAATAGCCTATTAAAAAAATCTACAAGAACCACTAAGCAAACTTGTTAGAATAACAAACGGCGTAAAGCGAGTTTTGCTTAGCCAAAGGTTGTGATGCAAGCCTCCTATCCACAAGTCTAGTAGATTAAGATCTCTAGTTCACTCAAGAGCTATGTCACTAAGGTTACACTAGAGAACAAGCTAACACTACTAGCAAAGCTACTACTAGAGCTACACAAGATAAACTAGTGAATGTAAATGCAAGAGAGAGGATTGTGATTATTATACCGACGGTGAAGTGAAGATGTTGCCAATCACCAAGATGATATACAATCAATCAATATTGACAACAACACAATATGAAGACCAATCACCGGGAGACAAGAGACACAATATTTGTTCACCCGGTGTTCACTTGTGCACCGACAAGCTACGTCACCGGTTGTGTCGACCAACACTTAGATGGTTCCTCGGTGTGACCCTCAAGTCACTTGCCCCTCAAGGCACGCCCCGCAAGGCACCGCAAGACACCACTCTCAAGTGAGGTAACTCAATGACACGCGGAATCCACTAGAGTTGCTTTTGGCGTCCCGCCGAGGAAAGCACAAGAACCTCTCACAATCAACCGGAGGTGGCCAAGAACAATCACCTTCTCTTGCCAACGCCTCCAACAATCTCCAAGCCGGCTAGGAGCGGTACTCTCCAAGAGTAACAAGAAGTCCACCGGCTAAACCACCCACAAGTGCCACTAGATGCCCTCAAGCTATGCAATGCACTTTGGGATCACTCAATCTCACTTTTGATTTGCAATCAAGCAAGAGAGATGAGTGGGAGGAGTAGCTCTAGCTCAAAGGATGCACAAGAGTGTTAGAAATGCCAAGCGACCTCCCCAAGGCCCGGCCAACAAGTATTTATAAGCATCCCAAACAAATAGAGCCGTTACAACTCCACTGACCGTTTTTCGCGGGACGACCGGACGCGCCGGTCGTAACTGACCGGACGCGCTCAACCGCGTCCGGTCGCCCTGTGACGACCACGTGTCCTCCGATTTCAAACGCGACCGTTAGATCCTCCAACGGTCACTGCGCGTCAACGGTCAAACGAGCGACCGGACGCGCTGCTGCAAACGACCGGACGCACCGGTGTGCACAGTACCCGCGCGCGCGAAGACATGACCGGACGCGCTCCTCGCAACGACCGGACGCGACAGTGACCGCGCCCGGTCGGAGTCTAGTAAGCTCCCTTGACGACCGGACGCGTCCGATCGTGTGTGACCGGACGCGCACCGCGTCCGATCGTCCTTGTGAACAGCTGTTCGCCTGACCGGACGCGCCGGTCCCGTGTGTCACCGGACGCGCCGGTGGCAAACCCTAGCCCGCGCGCCTGACGCCCGCGCTGTACTGACCGGACGCGCCGGTCCCGCGAGTGATCACGTCCGGTGCAGCGTCCGGTCACCTCTGTGACCGCGTTCGCCTCCGTTTCTTTTCCGACTTCTGGCGCAATGGAAAATAGGCATTTCACTTCTCCGAAATCGCCTGAATCCCGCGCTCGCACGCTCGGCGGGAGGGAGAGAGGAACCCAAACCCCTTTCTACCCGCAAACCACAGCGCGAACAACGCCACCTTTGTAAATGTGCCAACACCATCAAGTGTACATCTCCATGTGCTTGTGTGTTAGCTTTTTCTCAATCATTTTCAAAGGTTTTCCAGTTAGCTCACTAGGCCCTACATGCAATGCACTTCATGAATTCACCTAGTGGCACCCATGCGTCGAATAACCGATAAGACTTCCCCTCTTAATAGTTCGGCTATCGACCCTAAACCACTCACACCCTCTATGGTGTCTTGAGTGTAAAACAAAATGGCCCTATGGTTATACCTTTGCCTTGAGCCCATTTTGTTTCTCCAAATGATATGTTCCACTTCATATCATCACATGACCGTCTCGATCCATCGACCTTGATTTCACTTGCTCTTCACCGTTGCATTGGTCCGTCGGCGCCAAGTCTTGCTCAAGCTTCACCATCGCATGGTCCTTCTCTTCGAAGCCTCGACTTGCCCTTCACCTTCACAACCGGTCCATCGAGCCAAGCCTCATCTTGGTCTTCACCATCTTGGTCACATGAGTCAATGTCATGTCTCATATTCAACGACCACCTTTATCTAAATCATCCACTTAGATACAAAGGTTAGTCCTAGGTTTCATCAATTAGCCAAAACCAAACTAGGGACTTTCAATCTCCCCCTTTTTGGTAATTGATGACAACCCTCACAAAGATGATTTTGATAATAAAAGTTTTAAACTTGTCATACTTGTCCAATCATTTTGCTCATAAGTAAAGTTTGGACAATTATCACGAGCTCGGTTTTGGTAGCATTAGCTCCCCCTACATATGTGCATAGAGTTTGGATTGAAAGCTTTGCACATATGCATGGATAGAAGTGTTGGAAGAGTAATTCTACCAAAATGATGTTAAGGTGTAAGAAATGGACCTTTGAAGCGTGATACCAATCGGAGTTGCCTTTTACACCATCCTTAGCATCAACAAGTAACTAGACATCCAACAAAACTCAAGAACCCCGTGAGATCAACATTATATGTAAAGGTTCTTGGACCACTTGTAAAAAACCTTAGGCAAGTCTAGATACCATATGTAAAACTATTCCTATGCATGCTAGTAGATCATTTCATCATCCAAGTTCGCATTGCACCACACAAGCATGTATATTGAATCTAAATACATGTGCAATGAGCAAGTCATATGAAAATGCACAAGCAAATGCAACAACTTTGTTTATGAGCTTGCTCCCCCTACTTGTGTGCATCAAAATTTTATTTTTTATTTACCCCTTTATCATGTTGAATCATCTTTTTCTCTCCCCCTTTGTCAACAACTTACCCAAAAATGGGATCAAACTGTGGAGTAGGTTGAAATTCATCAAATTTGGTTCAACCTTGAACACTTGCCAAAGATATTTAATTCGATTTGAACCAAAGACAAGCTTCTTCACACCTCATAATAAGGGTTATCTTGCCTATGTTGAATTAAACACTTATAGCAAATCTTCTAGATTCAACACTAGGTTTGCAAGCTCACAAACATGTCATATGCCACCACTAGATCAAAACAAACATAGAGGCAATAGTGGTAACATATATCCATCAAATTCATTTGATTTATCATGAATACTCATGCATACCGCTTATTATGTCTACATGCTCTAGCAAATCCTTAGCATAGGATGAATGACATGTCAATCAACTTTACCTTGCAATGTCGAAGGAGAGGCATGTCAATAAGTGAGTGGGGTGCATTCAACTCATGTTTGAGAAATCAAGAATGTTCAATTCATTCCTTAGCTTGCAAAACCTCTTTTCATCAAGTGGCTTAGTGAGAATATCGGCAAGTTGATCATCGGTGCCAACACTCTCAACGGCAATATCTCCCTTTTGTTGATGATCTCTAATGAAATGATGCCTTATGTCAATATGCTTTGTTCTTCCATGTTGAACCGGGTTTTGTATCATCTTGATTGCACTCTCATTATCACATAGCAATGGCACATTCTTGAAGTTGAGGCCATAATCCTTCAAAGTTGATTTCATCCATAGCAATTGTGCACAACAACTCCCCGCACTCACATATTCGGCTTCGGCGGTAGAGATTGCCACACTATTTTGTTTCTTTGAGGACCATGACACAAGTGATCTTCCAAGTAATTGACATGTGCCACTTGTGCTCTTTCTATTGATCTTGCAACCCCCATAGTCGGAGTCCGAATATCCAATCAATTCAAACTTTGACCCCTTGGGATACCATAGTCCAACATCTCTTGTTTGCTTTAAGTACCTCAATATTCTCTTTGCGGCCGTGAGATGACTCTCTCTAGGTGAGGCTTGATATCTAGCACACATGCAAACACTAAACATGACATCCGGCCTTGATGCGGTGACATAGAGTAGACTTCCAATCAAAGACCGATATTCCTTTTGATTCACCATATTGCCATCAAGATCACTATCCAAATTTCCATTTGTACCCATTGGAGTTGAAATTGGCTTTGCATCTTGCATTCCAAACTTCTTCAACATGTCCCTTATGTATTTCCCTTGACTCACAAATGTCCCATTCTTCAATTGCTTTACTTGAAGACCAAGGAAGTAGCTAAGTTCACCAATCATAGACATTTCAAACTCTTTGGCCATCATAGCACCAAATTCTTCACAAAAGCTTGATTGGTTGACCCAAAGATGATGTCATCAACATATATTTGCACTATGAATAGATCATTTCCAATCTTCTTGGTGAATAGAGTTGTATCAACCTTGCCCATCTTGAATCCCTTAGAGAGAAGGAAATCCCTTAGCCTCTCATACCATGCTCTAGGTGCTTGCTTTAAGCCATATAAAGCCTTCTTCAACTTATACACATGGTTGGGTTTCTTGTCATCTTTAAATCCGGGCGGTTGCTCAACGAAGACTAACTCATTGATGATCCCATTGAGAAATGCACTTTTGACATCCATTTGATATAGTTTGATGTTGTGTGCACAAGCATAAGCCAATAGAATCCTTATTGCCTCCAATCTTGCCACGGGAGCATATGTTTCATCATAGTCAAGACCTTCTACTTGAGTGTAACTTTGAGCAACTAGCCTTGCTTTGTTTCTCACTACAATGCCATCTTGATCTTGCTTGTTTTTAAACACCCACTTGGTTCCAATCACATTGTAGTCATTTTGCCTTTCTACCAACTCCCAAACATCATTTCTTGTGAAATTGTTAAGCTCTTCTTGCATAGCCATGATCCAATCGGCATCCCTCAAAGCTTCTTCTATCTTCTTTGGTTCTATGGTTGACACAAATGATGCATGCTCACAAAACATAGCCAATCTTGATCTTGTTTGCACATCACTTCTAATATCACAAATAACACTATCAATGGGGTGATCTCTTGCAATATGTTGTGGTTGGAGTACTTGCATTTGATTGCTTGAGCTTGGTTGATGCAAACGAAGGCGACGCCGAAGGTTAGGCGGTGTATTTGGCCGTCACAGGTTTGGCGTGCTTTTGTACTGGAAGTCTCCGTGGCTGCCACATGCCACAGGTTTGGCGTGCTTTTGTACTGAAAGTCTCCGTGGCTGCCACATCTCGGATACAAACCAAACACCGGCCGCAGTACTGGTGGCTGCCACAGTTAGTGGCGTGGCGTGTGGCGGCAGGAACCAAACAGCTGCCTAGGTCTCGTGGCCGCCGCATCTGTGGCGAGGCGAACATCGGCCGGCAACCAAACATCCTCTAAATTCCTGCGGGCCTGTTGCAACCAGCCCGTCAACGCCTTTGCTGACATCTGGGCCTGGAGATTAGCGGTTTCCGGGCCCGCATGTCAGTGCATCGCCAGATTTGAGGTGGAAAGGCCGGAGGGTCTGCAGTTCTAGACTCTGGAGCGCTCCATTGGCCAGTCCCATGTAGTTAAGGGCGCGTGGTTGGCGAGCACATAAGCGCGGCCTGACAGGGAGCGTCTGCCTGCCGTGGCAGTAAAAATTGATTAGGGCGCGTACAATGGAAGCCTATATATAGAACCATTAGCCTCATATTCCACGTTAACAAAAAAAAAGTTGAGCTCCCACTTTCTCTCCTAAGGCCACACCATCAGCTTGTCCCATCGTCCTGCTCCTGCAGCCATCATCCTGCTCCTGCAGAGAAAAAGAGTGAGGCTGTGTTTAGTTCTTAAATTTGGAGTGCCAAAATCCATTATAGCGAGACTGTAGCATTTCGTTTGTATTTGGTAATAATTGTCCAACCGTTGACTAATTAGGCTCAAAACGTTCGTCTCGGAAAGTACAACCAAACTGTGCAATTAGTTTTTAATTTTATCCACGTTTAGTACTCCATGCATGTATCGTAAGTTGATGTGATGGAAAATCTTTTTTTGCATAGTGCACTTTTCAATGGAACTAAACATAGCCTGAGCTTGCGGTACCTTTTTTCTTTCTCTCCCTCCAAGGCCACCATCCAGCCGGCCACAACGCAGGAGAAGCGTTCTCTTCTGCTCTTTGTCAGGTGGAGAGCGTTCTCTTCTGCAGGCTACTACAGACGTCTGCGAGGCCAACAAACGAAGTGACATGGCATGTTGATGCTGCGGTGGAGGATGGGGCAGTTCGCCAGCCTGGCGTGTTGGGGAAGCCCTTACTCCACCATCTGGCCCTAGGCTAGGGCTACCGGAACAGACCGGTGGGAGGCTTGGCATGCACAGCCTACGGCTCTCGGCGTTGCTGCTTGCCTGCGCTGGCCGTTGGCGCCTTGCCTAGCTTCGGCAGGCCCAGGCATCTGGGTTTGTTACTAAGGGCCTGTTTAATTAGAGATGTTAAAGTTTAACAAATATTGTAGCACTTTCGTCTTATTTGACAAAAAGTTTCTAATTTTGGACTAATTAGGCTTAATAGATTTGTCTCGTAAATTACTCCTAATTTGTGCCGACATGCATGCAATTAGTCTACATTTAGTACTCCATGCATTTACCGTAACATTAATGTGATGGGAGTTAAACTGAATGATTCACAAACCCAACAAGGCCTAAAGATTTGACAATTACTACAACAAAAGATATGATTACTCATTCCAACAAAAAAAATGCAATTCTAAATGAATTAAACTTTCTTAAAATTTAATCAAGCTTATAGAAAATAATATCAACATTTATGTCTTTAAATAAATTTACTATAAAATATATTTCATAACTAACTTAATGATGTTTATTTGGTATCGTAAATGTTATTAGATTTTTATATAAACTTGGTTAAATTCAAAATTATTTTACTTATCGAGAGGGATTTTTTTAAAAAAAAATATAGTACAAACGTAGACACTCACCACAGGTCACCCATATAAACGTGAGCGCCCACACACATATACACTACCCCTATAAACACCTCTAAAAGATTGAAACTTGTTGATAGATATCGACATTAATGAAGCCACCATAGGCATCTCTCTATTGACCAGCATATTACCTACCAATGAACAACGTCATTAAATTATGAACTTACGGACAAAAATATACGTTATAGATTTAGTGCACCAAATGTAGTATATTGATAAATTTTATAGCAAACCAAAAGGCAACTAAGGCTTTGTTTAGATGCATTCAAAATTCCAAATTTTCACTTTTCGTCCTATCACATTGAATCTTTGAACACATGTATGGAGTATGAAATATAGATAAAAAAATAACTAATTACACAGTTTGGTTGTAAATCACGAGACGAATCTTTTGAGCCAAATTAGTCCATGATTAGACACTAATTGCCAAATACAAACGAAAGTGCTACAGTAGCCAAATTCTAAAAGTTTTTGCATCTAAACACCCCCTAAATCTTAGTTTCCCTAAGTTTTGGCAACTAAATATTAGCCATCAACCAATAAGGTTCTATTTCATCTTCAGAGCTATATGCTCACATGCTAAAGTAACTATATATCTCATTTTACTTTTAAAATTATCAATATAATATATGTGAAAGGGCCTCTAGTTGAGTTAACCAGGTGCCTTGAGTAGTACACCTCAAGTCCTGGGTTGAACTCCTGTGGGAGGGTTCGAACTCCCATGGGAGTGAATTTCAGCCTAGGGCTAAAAAAATCTCGTGATCTGCCCCGCACCAAAGTATAGGTTTAAGGCCCGACCCGGTCATTGTCGCTCTCACATGGGCTATGATACCCCAGTGTATGGGTGGGCAAGGGTCTTCTTACCCCACAGGTTGAGTTATCAACATTAGTATCTCATAATATATTTATTATAAAGTCTATTTACATTAGAATTATGCTTCAAATACTAGCATATTTTTATTTATTGAATTAATCTTCTTGGGAAAACTTAATATACAACTACTTTAGGACAGAATGAGTACGCTTGGCTCTCTGCCCAGACAACGGTAGTATACTACAGTGTCAACATTTTAGCACCAGCCTGGCAGTGTTTGACGTCGGCAGGTGGTAGAAACGGTGCTATGCTGCTTTTTTGCTCGACGCCGCTAGGTGGTAGAAAAGGTGCTATGCTCCATTTAGGACGTTGGACAAAGCCTTCCAGACAGCCCTCGCTCGGTAGAGATCTCAACCCCGCATAGAGAAGCTCCCGTCGCCAGAATCTGTCAAGGAGAGAACCAAACAGCTCTACTAGCAGTGCACACGTATCTACGGTAGTAGTCAGTGGTGAAGACCGAAGAGAGCGCCCACCCTAACTATGGTATTTTTCTATATTACAACTCTTACTAATCTAGCTAAACTACTATGCATAGAAGGAGCTACGATGTTACGACTCTTAATAATCTAGCTAAATTGATAGGACCGTCGCAGATAGCCTTTATCTCATGTCGCTATATCATGGAAGGAGTTGTGATGTTACATGAAACGATTCATGAATTGCATAGGAAAAAACAAGACGGTGAGATCTTAAAACTAGATTTCAAAAAGCCTATGACAAATTAAAGTGGCCGTTTATACAAGAGGTCCTCAGAATGAAAGGATTCTCACCAACTTGGTGTGAATGGATTTCAAAAGTCACGTCTAGAGGAAGTGTTGCAGAATGTAAAGGTCAATGATAATATAGGCCACTACTTCCAAACTAGGAAAGGAGTGCGGCAGGGGGATCCATTATCCTCCAATCCTATTTAATATAGTGGTTGACATGCTGACTATCTTTATTTTATGAGCTAAAGAGGTTGAATAAATACAAGAGGTTGTTCCGCATTTGGTAGATGAGGGACTTTCAATCCTTTAGTATACAGATGACACTGTTATATTTATGGACAATGATCTAGAGAAGACCAAAAACACGAAGCTTTTATTTTGTGCTTTTGAACAGATGTCAACTCAAGATCAATTTCCATAAGAGCGAATTGTTTTGTTATGGAGTAGCCAAAGCCAATCAAAACGAATATGCACAAATTTTTTGGTGTGATCTAGGGTCATTTCCATTTAGGTATCTGGGAATCCCTATGCATAGTATAAAGCACATGAATAAAGACTGGAAGCATGTTGAAGAACGTTTTCAAAAGAAGCTGAATTGTTGTAGAAGCAAAATACTGTAGGTAGGAGGGAAGCTTGTTCTAATTAACTCTGTTTTGAGTAGTCTTTCCATGTTCATGCTTTTCTTTTTTGAAGTACCTAGAGGGTTCTAAAGAAGTTGGACTATTTTAGGTCATGTTTTTTTGGCAGAGCGAGGGCACAAGAAAAAATATAGATTGACTAAATGTGAAGTAGTTTATACGTCGAAAGATCAAGGGGGGTTGGGAGTCCTAAACTTAGACGTTCATAACAAGTGTCTCCTAAGTAAATGACTTTCTAGGTTGCTGAATGGAGATGGGGTCTGGCAACAG
The DNA here is from genome assembly GCA_022457205.1 of Saccharum spontaneum. NCBI lineage: Eukaryota > Viridiplantae > Streptophyta > Magnoliopsida > Poales > Poaceae > Saccharum > Saccharum spontaneum. The sequence goes on from CM039582.1 coordinate 15,846,419, forward strand.
TTGCTTAAGAATAAGTATTTAAGAGACAAAACTTTGACACAGATGCCTAGGGACTCTCAATTTTAGGCTGGCCTTATGAAGGTTAAGGAGGAGTTCCTCTCGTTAGGCAAGTTTAATCTAGGTGACGGGTCTCAAGTGTGATTTTGGGTGGATTCGTGGATAAGACCGCGTCCTTTAAAATCTCTCTCTCCCGCATTATATAATATTGTTAGAAAAAATACGCATACGTAAGAACGGTGTTGTCTATAACACTGTTAACTGTGGCTTTCAGGAGATCTCTGGTAAGTGTTAATTTACAAGTGTGGTACGATGTGGTCGCTATGGTTGCAGATGTACAGTTAACAAATTAGATGGATCGTTTCGTTTGGGGGCTACATCAGAATGGATTGTCAATTCCATGTATAGAGCCTTACTAGGAGTTCAAGCTATACCTTATAACACATTAATATAGAAACTAAAACTACCTCTCAAAATCAAAGATTTTTTGTGGTATTTGTATAAGGCAATAATCTTAACAAAGGACAATTTAGCAAGGCGGCAGTGGCAAGGAGATAGAAAGTGTTGTTTTCGTTCTTCTGACGAGTCTATACAACATCTATTCTTTTACTGTCATTTTGCTAAATTCGTGTGGTGAACTGTTCGTGTTTCCTTTAATTTAATACCTCCAACTAGCATTCACAATTTATTTACAGGCTGGTTATACGGGATAAATAGGAAACTGAAATTTAAGATTCTTGTGGGTGCAAGTGCAATTTGTTGGGTGATATGGTTAACCCGGAATGATATAATTTTTGACAAGGCCGCAGTACCATCTTATTTGCAGGCTATCTTCAGGAGGACCTACTGGACCAGGTCCTAGTCCCTATTATAGAAAGAGGAGGATCGCCAAATGATGAAGATGGGATGCAGGAATATTGAGACAACCGCGATGGAGGTGTTTGCAAGACATGGTTGGAGATTTAATAATAGTGTCGGTGTAAGAAACGACAGTCCTAGCACCAACGAGTAATGAGTGTCTACGTCTACGCGTCGAGGGTCCGGATGGTGTGCAAGAAGAACACAGACAATTTATACTGGTTCGGACCGAGAAATGCCCTACGTCCAGTGGGGGAGGAGAGTTCTGTATTATCTTGCACCAAAGTGCTCGTAATAGGGGTTACAAGCAAATGTGAGAGAGGGAGGGGCTCCCAAGTCTCAAGGTGTGAGTGGAGTGCGTGTGTGTGACCCTATCGGAGCCCTCGCAAGGTCCAGGAGAGTCGTGCGCTCGTGTATTGTCTTGTGCTTGTGTGAGAGTTCCTCTTTCTTTTTTCTTCTTCCTTTTAGAACAGTCTCTGCATGCTCTTTTTATAGCTTTAAGGAGGTGCAGGGTTACAAGATGTTGGTACGTGGGAAATCCTTGCTGGAGAAGCAGCCTCGGGGCCTCGGGGGGCCTTATCCGGTGGCGACGTGGTCTGTACTGTAGAGTCATGGCGTCGGTACTTTTGGTACTGCTGCTACATGGCCAGGCATGCGTGCCACTGCTGAGGGAGGAGTTTCTGTCTTTCGGTATTGTAGCAACGTGCCTCGTCATACCTGGTCCTATAGCCGGCGTGTCGTATTTGTCCTTGTAGTTTGACTTGGCGTAGGAGGTCGAAGCCTCGGGGGCGGGAAATGCGATACGACCTCATCCTGATCGTGGGAATAGTGGTCCAGAGTAGTTGTTCCGTACTCCGAGCACGCACGAATCGTGCGTATAGTGACGTCATGGGTGGCATAGTGGTCTGCAGCTCTTCCCCATGCTTGTTGCAGTCGAGGGCATGGTGATTTGACCCCTGTCATTCCCGGCCTTTTCCGGTTGGACAGACACGAGAACGTGGGTGACGTCACGGGAGGTCTTGAGCGCACCAATGGGAGAGCGGCGTTAGAGGTCGGTCTCAGGCGAGTCGGAGATGGATAATGCCGCCTCTGGGCTCGAGCGAGGCGGTGATGCTGCAGGAGGTTGCTCTGTGTCCGAGACCCCAGGGCGGAGGCCTCGGGCGAATCGGTGGTGATCCGAGACCCCTCTGCATGAGGCCTCGGATGAAGCGGGGATACGGGCTTGTTTGCTCACGTGGCTTTGTTGGAGGGCCAGTAAGGGGAGATTTGGCCCATGAGTCGTCCTTTGATGATTTTTTTCCTTAAAGGGGAGGTCGGGTGTTTAATTTGTGGTGGGCTTTCGCCTTAATTTGGTACCCCTAATTATGGTACTCGACAAATAGAATTGCTCTTTAGATGTTGAATTTGGAAACCTTTCTTTTAGCCACTTTCGATCAATACTTTGTGTTTGAGATTGTGTGGACTACAATGTTTGTGTTGTAATAAGAAACAACTATATGTATTGGTCGATGCAAAAGCTGGGATATTAATATATTCCCTTTTCAAAAAACTAAACTACTATGCAATTAAGTGGTAAATAACTTTCCTGTTGACATTTAATTCTCTAAATCTAAATCCTGGTTTTGCCGCTAGTAATAGTAATGGAAGATCTTCGACCTTCAATTGTGTTGATCTTGGCTCTTTAAAGCTAACATACTCATAATACTTTGGAGGTGTGGTAAAAATGGATTACTCCACATGCTCGGTAACCGCCATCCGTACGCATGCACCCCATCCACCTGCGCCAGCCCGCCTGTACTTCCTCTGTGTTAAAAAGCACAGAGTATAATACAATTTTAAGTGAAGACAAGTTATTTTAAAAAGTTAACTAACTGCATTGTTAATGGGAAGATAATAATATGGACATGCTGGTGCCCAGACGTTCGATAGATAAGATTCCGTTAGACGCTAACCTGAGCGCACTCCCACCGAACAACCCAGTAGAACGGTCCATCAGAAACGCCATGGCACGACCCTGACTAAGGTCGCTAGCCCGCCCGCTTGTGCCAGCCACTGCCCCGTATCGTTGTTGCACGTGTGTGTTCGTCCCCGTCCATTTCACCCCGCACGCGTACGCTGCCCCTGTACGCCATGGCCCGACCCGCGCCCGCCGCTCCTCCACCCTGACACCCCTCTCTCTCTGTGCGGGTGGGACTAGGGAGCCGGGATGAGGACGAGCACGCCTCATTCGTAGGACCCCATGTGCGTCGTGCGCCACATCCGCCGGCCCCTGGCTCGCCACGCCCTTCCCCCAGTGCTTGGGCCGTGGCCTCATGACTTTCTGAACACATCTCTGAAACACGAAACACTTGCAACATGAAACAATTAAATGCAACATACATCTGAAGCAGATGAAACATTTGAAACATACACTTGTAATATACATATGAAACATATGCAACGTCCAGATAAAACACTTACAACTTGTAACATGAAAATACTTAGTGCAACATAAGAATAAAACAATTGAAACATTTAGAACATATTCTTGCAACATATGGGTGAAACACATGCAACATCCAGATCAAAACGCTTGCAACATACGTCTGAAACAAATGAAACACTTTGAACAAACGCTTGCAACATGCATGCCTCCGAAACACTTGCAACATATACAACATCCCGATCTACTTTTGCAACATTCATATGAAACACTTGCAACATACATATGAAACATCTGAAATACTTGAAACATACATTTGCAACATGCGCTTTCAGCGCAACATCTCCTTGCTGCTCGGGAATGGAGGCCTGTTAGCGCGTTGAGTTCATCAGTGTAGAGCTCGCCGGTGGCACGGAGCTCGTCGCTCTGGTGGAGAGAAGGCCCTGGCTGGTCTGGAGCAAGCTGTCCCCGCTTCGGTGGAGAAGGCAGTCGGCGCGCTAGAAAAGGCCACGGTGGGGTGGAGGCGCGGTGGAGAGCGACGAAGGCGGGCAGCCGCGCTCTGGCGCGGTGGAGAGGAAGGATGGCGGCCAGCCGGGCGCGGTGGAGAGAGCCATGTTGGAGCACGCCACGGCAGTGCATGCGCGACAATGCGGTCGCGGTGCGGGAGAACGGGCGGAATGGGTGTGGGTGCTGCGGGGAATCGAGAGGAAAGGAAAAGTAAGAGCGGAATATTATTTTTTAGCAACGCGGTACGGGCCACGGCCCACCAACAGCAGCTTCCCACGGATCCTATCGGACGCTCCGACCAAGCATTTCTGATCATATAATCATGGGCGGATTTAAGGGTCGGCAAGCCGGCAGGGGCCAGGGCCAGTGCCCAGCCGTCCAGGGGGCGGCTCCGCCGCTAGCCGCGCGGCGCGGGCGGGCCATGGGCCACGACGCCAGTAGCAGTCACCAGGGTCCCCGGCTCCAGGTCTCCATCCTCCATTGTCTACTCTCCAATCTCCATACTCCAGTTCTTGGATCTTGATTGCAAATATTGGTTTATTTGTAGTGCTATTGTCTATTGCAGTAATAGTATTGCTATTGGTTTGTTTCTCTTTATTAATTATTAGTTTGGTTTATGCATATCTTAGAGCCAATTAGCTGAACAATTTATTATCCGACTATTTTTGTGACTTTAATTATCGGTAACGTACTATTTTTAAATTATATTTGAACCCTATGGATACATTATTTTTTTATGTGAAAGCGGAAATACCTAACTTTTAAATCTGGCTCCGCCACTGCATATAATAATATTGTGTGACGAGTGGGAGTTGCTGCAGCCTGCTGTCAAATAGGGCTAGATATGGGGCCGATAATCGTTGACCCACGGCATGGTGCTATGCTTGGTAGGAGCACAGTACGCGTTGTGGTCGTTCGTTGGAGACACAGATGAACACTACTGATCGCGATCGTGTGTCGCCGTACGTAGTCCGGGTGCATGCAGGCTGTAGCGTCGTAGCCACATGCACTGTCTCAAAATGATTTGCCCGTGTCGGCCCGGGTTCAGGCGCGGAGGCGCCAGTAGTTACGGGTCGGTCGTACTCCTACGTCGCCGCAGCTGCCATGTCGTGTCGGTGTTTCCGTGCAGATTCTTGATCTTGACAAGTTGTAAGTGCGCAGCGCAGGCATCGGTGCATGCACAGCACGCTGCTAGCGCTGTGCTGTAGTAAGCGCTGCACACCGTCGCGTTCGTCGCCAGTGAACAAGGGTAGGGATATCTGGTTCGGCCACGACTCATGCATGTGAATATGCATTGCAACATCGGATGCTACAGTACGCTCCTGCTAGCATCGGGGTAGTGGGGCCAGAAGGGTGCAGGCCCACCTGCCACTGGGAGGAGTAGTAAAGCAGAAGCAAAACTTCTCATGAGGCGTGACAAGACACGAGAGAGAGGGGAAAAAGTTTGAAAAGTCTGTGAGAACAGGCAGGAAAAGTGACTACTGTACGCTTGCAACTGTAGCAGGTGGCAGTGCTACTTGCATTGCATTGCAGCAGCAGCAAGCCATGAAACATGAAAGGTTGTAACGAACTAGCACTTGTAACGATCTCTCGCAACTCCTTGTGGAATGTGGACCGATGAAATTAGTGTGTTCTCCAGAACGGGCCGGCATGCATGATGCATGCAATGAAATTTGGTCGCTAAAACAACGACGGTCAGGTATATAGGAGCCTATTTCATACAGCTTCTCACGGGTCCACCGTCCACGGCACTTTGGCTGGCCTGCCGTCGTCCAAACTCCAAGCGGCGGTCCACCCTTTCCCCAAGAGGAGGAAGGCACAAGAGCCGCCGCCTCAGTCGCTCGCATGCAATGCAAATAACTACGGGTATCTCACGTTTCTCGTGTGTACAGTAGTACTCCTAGGACTAGGAGTAGGCACGCGAGAAAAGGAGGCGGATGCCCCGTCACTAACCGCCGAGTCAGGCATTCAGTTCAGGCTCAAATGACCATCGAGAATCACTGGCAGAGATTAGTGCTAGTCTTTTAGTATTTGATTAACGACACGGTGAAGTAGAGTCATCTGATGGCTCCCACACAATCGTGGGCCCGCCTTAATCCCTCCCTCTCGCTCCATACGGGCAGCGCCGGTTTTGGTGTGATCAGCGATTTATCCATCCATTTCTTGGCCTCTCTTTTCGCTGCGTTACCTTACCTCACCGTCTTGCGCCCCGGATTCAGGAAGAATTGCACATGCCATGAAGCATTTTGTCGCCGGGGCAGGACGGATTCAGGAATCAGGAGGCGCCCGGCGACGGCGATTAACCGATGGGAAATGGAGGGAGCCGGAAACCACGCGGGTGGGCCGGTGCTGCTGCCCCTGGGTGTAGTCAGTTCATGCATCCCTACTCCCATCGCACCTCGCGGTCGCATGCAGTGCAGGGCAGCGCGGCCGTATCGAGTCGGGACCAAAAGGGCCGGTCACCTCGTTGCCGCCACCTTCCCCTGCCCTGCCCGAGTGGCCGGCTTTGTTCGGCTTTGCGGTGCACGCAGGCCTGGCCGCTGGGGCCGGGGCAAAACATTCTCTGCGGCTGCTGTGCTGCCTTCTTCGAGGACTCGTGTCGAGCGTTGATCGTGATCGTGATCCCTTTCGCGCCGTTCCTTGGAGTACGTAGATCCCGACCAATCATAGGGGCTCATGCTCGTATGCTGCTGCGACGACCAAGCTTTGCTAATTGGTAGATACTCCTAGGACTGTAGCATGCAATTGGAATGTACTGTGCTAGGAGTGCTACAGGATGCCGGCATGATTTTGCCTTTCGTCGAGCAAGAAATGTGCACCGAACTCAGACTGCATCCATCAGCCCGGTAAAGCATGCATGTAGCCTCTCAAAGCACCGAACTATACTTCTGCAACCAACTAAAAACCGACTGACCGAGCTGCTGTGCCTTCAGCAAAGCAGCATTATGTAGCCTCTCAAAGTTCTTTACACACAACACAAAAGTAAAAGGGAAATTAAAGACAAAGGTGCAATCGAAAGATGCAGATTGCTGGGACTAGTACTGTCAAATTAAAGAAGCTGTAACGCACGCCACATTGTAAACAATACAACACACGTAGGGCCCTTCATGCGAGCTTTTGGAAGTTTTCAAGGGTTTTCGTGCTCGGCCGTCTTTGAGGGCAGAGTTTAAGAATCCTCCCCAGGGCCCCCCTGTGCCGCTCAAATCTCGGCATATTTTCAAAGGCAGCTTCTCTGGGGTCCTTTCCGTCGAAATGAAAACCCTTTCTTTGTTCATCAGGTAGGCCCGCCCATGGTGGAACGACCGACGTGAACTAGCTATAGCCACGGATTATATAAGCAAGTGGTCCTGATCATTTTTTCAGCTTTATTTAAGGCCAGTTTCACATCATTTTTTTTGCGTAGTCAGAGAGGACCGCTAGCTACTTGATGTTGCAAGAAAATTTTGAATTTGGACCATGAATACTGATGAGCTTGTTGCATCATGCTAGTACGTAAACAGATGCATCTATCCCGATTGTTTTGAAACAGCACCAGCCGCAGGAATCAACATTTCCTTCCTTTATAGCCCGGGGCGGAACCAAACCAACATCGACGACAAGGAGGACAAGGTCACAACTCACAACACCAATCTGGTCGATGGATCTCACCTCACCTAGCAGCCGGCCGGGCACGGGCGACCGCCGTACCGGTGGTCCTCTTGCCTCTTGGCTAGCTTGATCCTGGCCTGGCCGCCTCTCAGCTCGCAATCCATCATAGGTGGGCAAAAAAAAAGTTTGCACGGCGTTGGTCCTTTTCATCCATCACTCGATGTCGACCAAATTCTTGTTCTTTTTCTCTTTTGATTGTTGGGCTGTGCCAATCTCGCCGTGCCGTACCGCTTAGCTTGTGGGCCGGGGCGCCTTTCGCATGCGTTTCAGCGCTTGCGTGTGTCACGATAATGCTCCCCCTAGCTAGCTATAAACCGTGCCTTCTGATGAATGAATGAAGCTAGAACACGAGGAGGAGATATCTACTACATGCATGGCACGTTGAGTTCAGATTCAGCTAGTGCGGCCAGAAAAGAACGAAAACCTGCATGCATGAAAACAGGAGACCCATACCATACAAGGGCACCAATTTTGTACGGCAGCCGGGAGATGCGTGTCTTGTCCATGCAAAACGCCATGCGCTGATTATAATGCCTGCGCACGGAACAAACGAGTTATGGGTGGGGGCGCATACAGACAGGTGTTAAGGTGTAATCTCACAAGGCGACGAAATTATCGGACAAACCAGATCGATCGATGTCGCCAGGCCCAGGACCAGGCGAGATATATACGTGGCGGTGGAGCACGTCCATCGTCGTCTTGGATGGACGGACATCCGATCCACATGCACCCACACGTTATACTATACTATGCGTAACAAATGGAGGTGTTCTGGGACCCCAGAGGCCCAGACCCAATGAGGTTACTCCTACAGCTATAGGACGCTTGGGTCGGGTGGTCATGCATGCACGGATGATGCAGACGCAAGCGGTCCTCTCCTCTTGCAAGAGTGTCCAAGTGAGACGCATTCTCCTTGCTTGAGTCCAGAATTTCGGGTGTCCCTACGGCGAACAAAAGAATCGCGAGGCCCATCCATCCAAGGGCAAGCAGGTATGTACGCATGCAGGCGGCGCGTGCAGGGCATTGCCTGGTGCTTCACGTTGGATGAGCCTTGGAAGCCAAGAATGGGGGGCCGTGGCTGTCGCATGCGAAAGCATGGGCAATCGTTTGTTTCTTTATGTATTGGCCGAGCATGCAGTGGGCGCGGCACTCATCATGCTCATGCATCTTCGTCTGCACTCACTTCTATATATATATATATTTACAGTTGCATTGTAGTAGTAGTAGTAGTATTGCAGGCACCTTTAAATTGCCTGAATTTCACTCAAATCGTATAATAATTTCAGAGAAATTAGTTCATTCTCACAGGGAAATAGAGAAAAAAAAACCCTGTGTTGGAACCGTGCGATTAACATGCGGCCAAATATATGGAGAGCAGGTTGCTGAAACAGATGGAGCTGGCCGGAGACTGAAGACGACAACTGCCTGGCATCTTCGGATGACCGGCAGTACGTGCGCCGACGCCCATAAAAGGAGAGCAAGTAAAAGTAAACTCGTAGAAAAATTTACCGCGGACTAGCTAGGGCGCCAATCTAAGCTAGGGCTTGTTTAGGTCAAGGTTAAAGTTGAAATTTTTTTATTTTCTCCATCACATCAACTTTTGCACGTATACATAAAGCATCAAATATAGATAAAAAAATAACTAATTATACAGTTTAGTTATCAATCACGAGACGAATCTTTTGAGCCTAGTTAGTCTATAATTGGACAATAATTATCAAATACAAACGAAAGTACTGCCGTTAGAAAAATTCTAACTTTTCAGCAACTAAACAAGGCCTAGCTATCTCAAAGTGTAGATGCTCCCTCCCCAGTTCCAAATTATCAGTTGCTTTTAGTTTCAGCGCCACAAATTTAACTTGATTTGTAGAAAATATATACAATATTTGTATCTCCAAATAAATTTGTTAACAACTAGATTGAAAGATCTTTCCAACAATACTAATTATGTAACATAAAATTAATATTTTTAATATATATTTTATCAAAGTTATTTCTCGAAAAATGAAAACAACATATATTTTGGGACGGTTGGTTGTGGTGCTTGCATGAGAAACATGTTGCTGGTCGAAATGCCGCGTGGTGATGACACGTAGCTTACGCACTGTGGCTGAGGCACGAAGCCAATGGCCTGCGCGTCTGCGGCGTGCTTTGCTGTCTTGTTTGGTTCAGGTACGTTTGCTTTTAGATGGTGACAGGTGAAGAACAGTGCTTTTTCTCTCAAAATAAATTAACATAAACATCAGCATAAAACCAAATTTCAGCGAAACCAGCAGGGCCGAACACAATGCACATCGTGTCGGCCGTCACTGAGAAATGACGGTCTAAATAAACTATTGACTTCACTGAGAAATGTGACCACGGTCACCAAACAAAAACCAGTCGTCGTGGCGAGCGCTGCAATGCATGTCGTGGTCGGCCGTGATTGCAGCAATGCGCGCGGTGCTAAGCAGGCCTCAAGGAATGGCAGCTGGTAAATACCGTGAGTCGATGGAACTGCGGATGTATACTGCAATATGGATATACTCCTCCGTTCAAAATAACTGTCGTCATTAGTGTGCGTGTCACAAGTTTAACTCAATTTATAGAAAATATGTGCAACATTTGTGTCTCAAATAAATTTATTAAAAAAATAGATTCAAAGATCTTTCTAATAATATTAATTATGTACTATAAATATTAATATATTTTTAATATATATTTAGTTAAAGTTGTTTCTCGGGAAGCGAAAACGACAGATATTTAGGCCAATCTCAGTGGGGATTTCACGTCACTGTTTTCAATACATCCAGATTTTGGAAACAGTGCAAAAGAGTTTCATCCCTATGAAAGTCTCTCTACTCCCATGAAACTCTTATCATCTCTCTTTATTAATATGGTGCTACATCAGCATAATTAATACACATAAAACTCTGATGAAACTCCATTAAAACTAGCCTTAGGGAGGAGTATAGCTTTTCGCTTTGGAGCACAGCTCCAAATTACACCTAAATCAATGGAGGCCTTTTTCATTAGTTGTTACGGCACTATACATTGAATTGAATGCCAAACGAGCTTATTGGGTGTGCCTCACGCAAAGCTGCCGTCTTTTTTTTTTCTGGTGAGAGGCTGCAGTTCGAGGACTCCAGGACCGATATATAGGTAGATGCTTCAAACTCTACTTATCCGCTTAATGTTACTATTACTATTACTATGTGATAAGGCGTGCTGTAGAAAGAGTGAATCATAGAATTTTTCACAGAAAACAAAATCATCCGGACATCAACTCATCAGTAAACTCTACTCAACTCATTGACAATAGTAGCAGTCTGGTGTGATTTGCTTCTAAATTATTCACCTTTGATGTTATAAAAGAACAAGTGTGACCCACTAAATCTACATCTAATTAAGTTACCCACCAATGTTATATATTATGAAAGATAATATAAAAAAACCTCTCAGATTTACATATGAATTATCCCCATGTGCTACTGAAAGATAATTTAAATATACCCCTTAATTTGCATATGAATTACCACCATAGTCACTACTAAAAATAAACTAAAAATATACCATTAAATATACAACTAAATTGCCGACCTATTCTACTATAAAAATACCATAAAGTACTTTCTATATAAATACAAAAAAGATCTAGGACTTGTGGAGGTGCGTCGAAACAAGGTCTACTACAACAAGAGATGATATGAGCTAAGATTCCAATTAAGGCATTGTTTGATGCATGTGTATCGACTCCCATCCACGTGTGTTGGAGTGGAATGGAATGTAATTTATTTTAATTCCACTTCAATTTATTTCAACACATGTGAATTGAGATGAATACATGTGCATCCTAACTAGGCCTAGACACATATGGTTGAAAACACACGGTGTTGTAAAGGAAAGCCGGAAAGGTACGATTTTAGATGAAAAAAATAAATGTATAGGCAATTTAGCTAAAATTTATTAGAACCAAATATAGCTTACATGGTATTGTTTTAGAAAGAAAGAGAGCGCAAAGATACCTTCTAATACCTACGTCACATAAGATTCTAATCCACGCAGGAGTACCTGTTTTTGGTGGACTAGATTGTTCAATCTAGCACAATAACTTCATTTGTGGTAAGACTTTTACTAAGCGGTGGGAAATATATGGACTTGGGACAATAACACATATCTGACGTGGTAATCCTGGGTGATCGAGACGATGGCATTTTCATCTGCTGAGCCCAGGCATTCGTCGCTGCAACAATGAGTGGCTGGCTTTATGGTTTATGGCAGTGCCCAACAGTTGGGCCGTGTACATACATACAGTTTCCCTTGGCTGTGCCCAATTTTCCCGCTGGCCGAGGCAGAGAGGGCCAGGCGCCATGATTCATCGCGCGTGTTTTTCAAAGGGGCCATCATTCTATTGGGCCGGCCGGTGAAGCGGTGGCCTGCTGCCAGTGCAGTAACCCGCTGCAGAAGCTCCTCCTTGCAGCCTCCTCGCCGGCCTCACGTGGAGGGATCAGCAGCAGATTGTGATTGTCTAGTCCGTGAGCTCGTGAATCGTGATCATTGGCCACGAGGAAAAAATGCCGCGTGACGCATGCAACTGCTGCAGCCTCCCCTAGCTCTTCCAACGCGTGCAAGACGAGGCAAGGCAACAGAATCGTCGTCCTCGCCTCTAGTCCGCGGTCCCATCTCACCCAGCGGTCGGCGGTGGCGTGCGTTTCGGACGATCTCGACCGATGCCTTCTAGCTGGTCGTTCACTCGTTCGTCGATCTGACCGAGACGAGACGACGGACAAGCAAGTCTGATGGTAGTGGCCCACGGGGCTACGTGGTCCTTGGGCTGTTCGTGCACGAGAAGAGTTCGAAGCATCTCTAAAAGCTACATGCAGAAACTAGCAGACGGCGAGACAAGGAAAAAGCTGTGCCGTCGTACGTAGTACGATGGTCCTGATGATATGGGTACTAGGTTAGACCGAATTGATGTGCAAGTGCGAGAGGAACACTAGCTTTTCTGGAGAATTGGTTTGCTTATGCTGAAATTTGGTTTACGTTGACGTTTATACTAAAATGTTACGAGAAAAAAACATTATTTCATAGCTGAAAAGTAGCTCAAACCAACAGGGCGTGCACGGCACGGAGGTCGACCGCGACACCGACACTCAAGCGCGGGCAAAATCACGTTCACAACCAGTGCGCACCCCATCAGATCAGATCAGGCAGGTCGATGCCGAAGAAGATGAAGCGCACGGCCGTCCTGCGGGGCTGGGGGCGCCTGCCGCTCTTGTGTGGGAGCACCATGCCAAGCGGAAGAAGACCACCTGCACCTGGCGAGGGTGCTCTTCCAGTGGAGGACCCCGACGGTCTGGTTCAGCTGGCGCCACTGGCCTTCGGCTGTCGCCTATCTCCAGTATCTGTACCTGCAAAACGGGCTGCTTCTTTCCTCAAGATATGGGATCACGTGATAGCCACATCTGAATCACGATTCAATTACACAAAACGTACAGTAGCATTATTTAGCCTTTTGGCCTCATTATCACAAGTCAACGCTATCAACATTCAGTCAATGCAATCAACCTTCACCCCAAAAAGGACAAAGCTATCCAGTTTAGAATTCACTTGCCTTTTCTAGATTCCTCTTCGATCCTACTTTATTTACCCGCAAAGTCAATAATGATATCTTTGTTTGCCAAATATATGTCGATGACATAATATTTGGTAGTACTAATATGGTTTTTGTGAGGAATTTAGTAGGATTATGACGAATAGGTTTGAGATGTCCATGATAGGTGAGTTGAAGTTCTTCCTTGGATTTCAAATCAAGCAACTCAAGGATGACACGTTCATAAGTCAAACCAAGTACACCAAGGACATGTTGAAGAAGTTTGACATGGACAAAGCCAAGCCCATCAAGACACCAATGCCAACCAATGGACATCTTGAACTTGATCAAGGAGGAAAGGACGTCGATCAAAAGGTATATCGCTCCATGATTGGATCCCTCCTTTACCTTTGTGCATCTAGACCCGATATTATGCTTAGTGTGTGCATGTGTGCAAGATTTCAAGCTAATTCGAAAGAATGTCATTTGATGGATGTTAATAGAATTTTTTGGTATTTAGTGCACACTCCTAATCTTGGATTGTGGTATCCTTAGGGCTCCACTTTTGAGTTACTTGGCTATTCTGATTCGGATTATGCCGGTTGCAAAGTAAACCGAAAGAGTACTACCGGGACTTGCTAATTTATTGGTAGGTCTTTGGTGTCTTGGAGCTCTAACAAGCAGAACACCGTAGCCTTGTTAACCGCTGAAGCCGAGTATGTGGCGGCCGGTGCATGCTGTTCCCAACTACTTTGGATGAAGCGAACTCTCAAAGACTACGGATGTGAGTTAACCAATATTCCTCTTTTGTGTGACAATGAGAGTGCCATTAAAATGGCAAACAATCCTATAAACCACTCTCAAACAAAGCATATAGACATTCGACATCACTTTTTGAGAAACCACGAAGCCAAAGGAGATATCGCAATACATCATGTGAGCACTGAAAAGCAACTAGCCGATATCTTCACAAAGCCCCTAGATGAGTCAAGATTTTGTGCTTTGAGGAGTGAGCTAAATATCATTGATTCTTGTAACGTGGCTTGATGTCTTGCACATACTTTGTTTGATCTAGATAGGAGAAAAGAATTGCAAAAAATATTGTGTGACACTTTCAAAATTTATTTTATATTTTCTCATATGTGACTATTGCCTTGTGATGGATGTTTGAAATCTAGTCACCTGTGAAAAAACATTAGTGTCCATCATATTTTTGCCCCACGTAGCTTAGTGAGTGCAGGTTTGGAGGTTTTTCAGTTTTCCTGCGTCGGTTTCACTACCTTTGCTCGCTTGCTTGGACTCAATGGTAATGACTGTCGTGCTGCTGAGCTTACGGAGTATGAGGATGTTGACATGGAGGAGTATTAGTACATGTATCTTGATGGTCACACTGCAGATGGTCAGACAGTATACTTGAAGCCATATTTCTATGTCATAAACAACATTTTGAGGTAGATTTTGTATCCCAAGATCGGTGATACTACCAATCTTTGGGATGATTCTTAGAAGGTGCTTGATTGCTTTGGTGATGACTTCCAGAAGCTCTCGATCAGCCACTATATTTGGAACAAAATTCATGATACTTCTGAGGATCCTATGAAGAGTCTTCTCTACGCGCCCTACATCATGCATGTCATTGAGCAAGTGTCAGGCATCCGGTTCCCCACTGATGCTTAGCACAAGCTCCTCAAACTCGCCAACAAGATGTCTATTTCAGCTGCAAGAGAGCTCAAGAGGGCAGCTGAAACAGCTAAAGGCAGAGGCAAGGGTGTTTCGACCTCTCGCTCGCGTCGTGGTGGTGCTTCTCCTTCAGCTGCTCCTTCCCGCTCCACTAGTGCCGAGCCACTCACTTCTTCCTCCTCTAGCAAGAGCAAGAAGCCTAGCAAGTTCAAGTTTCTCATGAACTACATGTTTGGACAATGTTGTGCTAGTGCTCAAAGGGAGCATGACATGCAAGAGCGTCTCTATCGTATGGAGTAGCGGGCTGGTATTGTGTCTTCTCCTCCCCCACCGTATGTGCCTCCCCGTGACCCATGCAACTTTATGATGAGGCTTGTATGACATTTGCAGATGAGGCTTCTTCTCACCGTCGTGGCAAGAGCACGGCCCCTCCGGAGGATGAGGACTACATCTAGGAAGATGACGCCGATGATGATGGAGATGATGGCGATGATGGTGGTGATGACGAGGACTACGACGATGACTAGTTTGCTTCTCTCATGCAGCTTACCCCTTTTGGCACTTGTTGACAAAGGGGGAGTGTTAGGCTTTGATCTATCATGTAATAGTTAGTTGGTAGCCTAGCTTCGAGACTTTAAAACTTTTAGCTTGTATGAACTATGTCGTGTGGTGGCACTATGTGATGGACAACTATATATTTGTGTGTGATGAGTGATTATAGGACAAGTAATGGTTATCTATCTATCCTATCTAGCTTATGCTTGTCTTGTGATGACGTATGATATTTTGGATGGCCATGTGTTGTTTCAAGATTCACTTTGAGATCTTGGCCATCATGTTCTTTTCATTTGTTGAGTGAATATAACATGTCATATTGCATCCCTTTTTTCACGGATACAATTGTTCACACACACTTGTGGCACCCCATGGATTGCAAAATTTAGGGAGAGTTTTTTGTCTTGATGTATGCAATTCATGTATAATGACTCACATTGAAATTCAAAGTCATGCATACATCAAGGGGGAGCTCTTCATAAATTTTGGGGTTCAAAAGCTTTAAATTCTTTCATTCTTATAAAAACCTAAGTTGGTTGTCATCAATTACCAAAAGGGGGAGATTAAAAGTGCATTTGCCCCCTGTGTGGGTTTTGATATATTAATGACATCCAAATTAGGGACTAATATGATCTTAATGAGATATGTTGCAGCTATTAGTCCCATGAAAGATTTAAAGAGTTGATAAAGATGATATGGTATCCCTCAATCCTTGAAGTTGTAAATGACGTCGAACTCAAAGCGGAGCTTCAAAGTTTATGGCCCTGTTCGGCAGGCTATTTTTTGGCTTATAAGCCGGCTGTGGCTGTTTTGCTGTGAGAGAAAAACACTGTTCCACGGCTGATAAGCCGTGCTGATAAGCTCAGCCGAACAGGGGATATCTTTTCTTGGTTTAAGGTTTAGGTATGCCGCACTATAAAGAGGGATGTAAAATTAGTTGGTCTGAGGAAGATAGAGTGCTCAAGGATTAACACTAAATCAAAAGAGAGACACTCCAGCACTTCACGAGCACGTAGAATAGTTTTTATGACTTTTAGGTGTCGAAAGTGCCGACGTATGTCGAAACTTTCAACGGTCAGAAGTGTTGAGTCACGCCAGAACTGTTGACGTTCAATCACCTGCTCGCGCAGTGACTATGGACATCGGCAGTGCTGACATTCGTCGGCAGTTTCGGTTGTCGGCAGTGCCGATGCCTGGCCCTCTGGCTGGCTCTAGCGTGCGCTTGCGTCGGCAGTACCGACGGTCCGCAGTCCCGATGTACGTCAGGACTTCCGACATTGACCTTTACGCAGGGACTTTGACCTTCGACACGAGAAACGTACCCGGAACATCAAAATAAGTCATTCTCGTTTGTAGAAAATTTCAAAAAAAAAATCGTAAATAAACTAGAAGCAACATACAACGTACCTAAATATTTTTTTGCCTCTTCACTGTCATCAAACAACAAAAATCTAGATTCCTCTCGTTCGAATTTCGCCGATAAATCTAGAAAGTCTATACCTTATCCATCATACCTCCGACTCCGATAATTCTACCAACAAAAAAATATTAAAATATTTTCAGTAATTTACGGTCATTTTCACAAACACACAAAGTAGACCATTTTTCTTTGCAAATAAATTCCAGAAAATTCCTAAATAGACTAAAACAAATCTAGAACGTATCTAAATATTTTCCGCATCTTCTTTGCCATAAAAAACTCATAACACCTACTACGTATTCTATTACGCCTACAAATAATCGCTAAAACCTACGGTAGCCAAATCTCTAAATTATAAAACATTGTTTAAAAAAAGGGTCCGTAGCAACATAAACACATAGCAAACTGCCTCAAAATTCTAGACACCCTGCCTGCTAAAAAAATAATCAATAATTGATCTATGCTCGAACTGGTTCCTATGAGATCGCGTGGCAACGCCGCGCGTTGTTTCTGATGCCTTTCTATTTCTTCATCCTGCTTTTTTCTCCCTTTCGTGCATACCATACACACATCTCAAGATGGCAACGGGTACGTACCCGACGGGTAGTGCCCACCCGTACCCGTACCCGCACCCGTAAAATTTTACCCGTCGGGTTACCCGTACCCGCATGCGGGTAAAAAAATAGTTCCATACCCGTACCCGCCGGGTAATTCTCACCCGACGGGTAACCCGTACCCGATAGCATACCCGAAAATTACCTAAAAATATCAAATAGTCACATACAAAAATAAATCATTCTAAGCTTCCAACAAGTTACAAACATGCTAACAAACATTATTAGCACCATTACAACAAAGGCAATCTACTAGAAATATAGTGGATGTCTTAATGGGCCAAATTCATGACTTATATGCGCTAAAATAACTGAGGTTGGCTAGTTATTTTTGTGGGTATGTCTTACCCGCGGGTACGGGTAGTATACACCCGCACCCGTACCCGTCATACCCGATGGGTATAGGATTTTGCCCAATAACGTACCCACGGGTAGAAAATTCATTCCATACCCACCTCTTTATCGGGTAATACCCGTCGGGTACTCGGGTTTCGGGTACCCGTTGCCATCTCTACACACATCGCTGTTTTGAACTCCCATACGTGTGTCCTAGTGTCCTACTCGTCCTAGCATGCAGTGCCACGCGGGCGGAGGCCACGCCAGACGGGGCAGAGGGGCCGTCCGGCCGAGCAGACCACAAGGTGGATCTGGTCTCCAAAACAACATCCGTGCAGTACCGGCGACCCCGATGCATGCCGCGTGTGCATGGAAGTCGCCTGGTGGAGCGCGTCCTCCGTAGCTTCGTGAACGCCATGGACCGGAGCACACCCAGCCCCGCACTACCAGTAGCTTGTCGATCGATCGAGCTACCGTCCGGCGGACAGCGGACACGTACGTTCAGCTAGCGGCACTAGCCGCGCGCGGTGCCCGATGGCACGAACGCCTGCCACGATAGATGGCATCTCGCTTGTGTCGTCGGTGCTGCGGCTCCTCGAACCCCCAGGCCTCCAGCTCGACGCCAGGGACGCCTACACGTTTGCCACGACCATGTGCCGGATGCCCGGATGGAGCTGCTTTGTCTTGTCCGAGCTCTTGGGGATCGGAGGACCTACGGTTGCCAGCGGTAACCGACCAAGCAAAAGCACTCGCCAAGGGCTCATGGGGAAGGCGAAGGAACACTGGAGGGGTGGCGACTGGCGAGAGACCATGAGCAAAGCGGATGAACATGGCGCGGCCTTCCCTTGGTCATTGCAGAGAAAAGAAGGCGGTGAGCGGCGACGTGTCAGAAAAGCCCTCCCGGCCAAGGGGAAGAAACACTATGGATACTCAAACCTCTGCTCACAGAGTTCCAAGTCAACAACTCTACACAAATCAGTGCTCAGCAAGTAAAATTGGCAGTCTAACGTCTGAATACAATCAGGGCTCAGCAAGTAAAATTGGCAGTCAACAACTGAACACAATCAGGACCCAGCAAGTAAAATTGGCAGACAAACAAACAGAGTAGCACATCACCTAGCGGTGCCAGTGTTCAGCAAGTAATTAGCAGCGGCCCAAATAGGGTAGCACATAACCTAGCTCTGCAAGCAAGGCAATACCAGCCTACTTACTCATGTAGCAACAGTAACCACAACAACAGCTGCCCTGTCATTGAGGCACTGAAACATGTATCCTGGGATCAAATTGATCTTTTTTACATACTCTCCTCTTAACAGTTAATAAATTATTGATTTCGATCAATGCTGATTACAGACTGACTCATCCTAGATGTAACAGCGCAGCTTTCCCATAAGAGGTTCACATCCTATCACCACAACACCTGAACCTGCCCGATATCCTCCAACATCTTGTGGCGTCGCTGTCTTTCCACCGCAGTCCAACTAACCTTCAACTGTAGCTCATAAGGGCCGAGTATGAAAGTATGTTCAGAGTTATCTTCAAAATCATGCCACACATCAAACTCAAGACACCCATCTTCGTTAGAAACATTGAGCACCAAACCTTCATCCACCGGAACAGCTACAATACGACGAGATAATTTAACAGATCCACCAATTCCTAGATTTGTATCAGTGCCTGCCACTTCACTGTCATACAGAATGATTGCCTCATCACTTGCAGTAGTCCAAGCGGCTATTTCACCAGTGAAATTAGATGCCCCATTCAAAATATTGACTTCAAGGGAAGCTTCCACTGCACAGGTAACAGGTGAATACACCATCACCACTGTACTGAGACAATTTACTAGTGAAACAACCATAGGTTCGCATGTATGATGGCTGGTATCGTGTTGTATCAAAGCTTTGTTGAAATCTTTGTCAATTGCCCCGTCTCTCTTAATCTTCAAATGGACCTCAAAGAACATATTACCTGTCACAGCAAATGCTCGATATGGGCCTGTTAAAGTTAGCGTATCCTCCTGCAAAGGGGTCAGGGGGAACACATGTCAAAAATGACAAAAATAATCCATACCAGTCCAAGGTTATAAAATAAGAAATTCGGATAGAGAACACACAAGATATGAGCCCTAGGTAAACACCACGAGTTAATAGGTATTTAGCAGTTACCACCAAAAGAACTGTGCGCACTCAAATTACACAGGAAGGCCCAATACTTCATAAATCGACCACTGTGTTAACTTTCCTCTCATCCCACTAATTAATCACGTAATGCTAGCAAATCAGATTGTGACATTATGTACAGTACTTTTCATTTTTCCAAATGAGAAAAACATTATGATTCACCAACTTACAGGATGACCATAAACTCTTTGTTTTCTTTGCGTGTTTGAAGCAGATGAAAAAATTGTTTTTTTTTTGTCTCCTGTTGGTGTATACCCCCAAAGATCATAAACTCTTTGTTTTCTTTGCGTGTTTGAAGCAGATGAAAACATTTTTTTGTCTACTGTTGGTGTATACCCCCAAAGGTTGGGATCTTTAGTCAATACATTCCCAACTCCCTTATTATATTTTATTAGGCAGGGACACCACTTTTGTTGCTTCTGTTACACAATCAAACAGCTCTAGCGGTGATTCTATTTCATTGCCTGAGTGCACCGTAAAAAGTATAGATAATGGCACTCCGATGGATTTCTAGTAACAAGAGGGAGGAATAAATGGATACACACCGGTGATGTGATGAGTTGGGGATTGTCCCTGCCACGCTTGAATAAATAGATACATCTGTAGTCATACTCATCCCTTGCCAGCACGGTGCCGTATACGTTGATTGGGTAACCAACGTCGGACTCAGCAACCTTGATCGAGATGACGTTGACTGAGTCCTCCAAGCGCCACAGATCAGAGACAGGGATCTTGCTAATTGGTGGGCGCGGCATAACCTCCGCTGTAAAATCAAGGCCAAAGATGAAGATGAAGATCAAGACAAAAATAACTCCATAGGCATAGACAAGGAAGATGAATGAAAAAGATTATCTGGCGAATCCACTCACACTCTTTATTGAGGTCGAAGAAGGCTATGTTGAATAGACAAAAGCGCGTACAGACAACAAGATTGATTTTGGGGTCGTATTTAGTGAATTCTCTGCACCGGACCATGTGAAGAACCACCACCACCACCTCGTCCCATGTGAATTGGCCTTTTTTCTGCAGCAACATGAGAAGCTCCTTACTCTGGACATCGCTTATCCACAAGGGGTTCATAAAATTCTTCTGCAGTGCCAGGGGCTCCGGAACGTCCTCGTTTGGCAACACCTTCTTCCCCGCAGCCACAACATCATGTTTGATATCCACAGTGCACTGCTGGTCCAAACCCTTACCCTTGCTCCTGTCACCACTAACAGTTTGTTGTGCAACCTTGTAACCTGTAAAACATCGAAAGTTTTGTTTTTTCTGCATTAGCATCCAGTAAAACGTGCGATGAACAAGTTACAGGGGGCTGAACAAGTCAATTGTTAAAATCGCGGATTAGGCAGTCACCCTGTTGATCCGAGTCGAAGCAGAAACCCTTAAGCTCCCCATGCTTCCGGACAGCCTGGTGCAGCTTCTCCCATATTTTTTTTGAATTATATGGAGGCCCTACAGAAATTTGCAGCTTCTCCTCGGCCATCACTCCGCCGTCGGTCTGTATAGCACACCGGTAGCTCTGTACTCGCCGGCGCCGCCGATAAAGAAGATGAAAAGTACAGATGTTATCGAGAATTTTGGATCCTTGTCGAATAAGAGGAGATCGGATGAGGAGCGTACCGAGCTCGATCTCCGGTCCGTTCCTCTCTTCTCTGCGGTGTTGTAGATCGAATCGAGGGCCTGACTTCCGAGTGGTTAATGGGCCGGGCAAGATGGGCTGCAACTGCACTTTTCCAATCTGACTTGCGCGTAGTTGGCCCATTAGAAGTAGAGCGTTTTCTCTCTTTTTTTAAGAAGTTACTTGTATTTATATTTATTTACCTACTCAATTATTGTCTATTTGTCTGAGCCTCAGATTATGTGTCAACTATATATTTCCGAAATTAAATTTATCCCGTCAACTATAATTCATAATGACTCCATGATTCCACAGATGTAAATTGTACGTTGTTGGGTCAATAGAACGTTTTGTCTTTTCCTTTGGCTATCTGAGTTGCACGCTATAGACCTATTGACTTTTGCCCTCAACTTTCTAATTTTCAGACATTTTTCCTCTTTATATTTTAATGAAGAGGTGATTTGCACCGAGTGGCGATGTAATAACCCATTATTTTTTGTTTTTAATGTTTTATTAAACTTTTTAACAAAGATTATGATTTTTTTAATCTAAGATTATGATTTTACCGACACTAGTAGAGAACAAACATTTGGTTTTTATCTTTAGTTCCGGTTAGAGTTGGACCCAGGATTAATGTGAGCATTAGTCGAGGACTTTACTCCTGGTTGGTGGCTCTAATCGAAACTAACGTCGCCCTTAGAGCCACCGTCTGGGGAGCAAGCTCTCCACGGCTGTTCTCACGTCTTGCTCAAACACGGTTGCCGGTTGGTGAGCAAGGGGCCAATGGCCAAGGGCGGCCAACGGGGGCAAAGCATAGTAACCGCGGGGGATGGCTGGCTGCATGGCCCAAACACGTTCGGCCTTGGGAGAGTCCCGGGTTCGGCTGGAATTAGGCATTTAGGCGTGTGGACTGAAAACCATTGTGCTTCGTGGATGGAGGCCTCCTGAAGAATCTTGGCACGCGCAAACGCAGAACTAGTAGGCGCATCGACCACGAATCAACAACCATAAAGAAAGATCCAGATGCCATTGCCAGAAACCACAACGCTACTTCCTGGTGGCACTGGCAACCAGGACCAGTACGGTACGGTTCTGCCTCATCTAGAACACGAGGGCTTATTGCTAGCTAATTAGCCTTGGTTCATGCGTCACATGCACATCTATGGCTGAACGTACTAGTACTACCAGGATCAGCGCAGGAGGTAGGAAATGCCTGTGGCCACCAGGAAGGCAGCAAGGAGCCCATACGCCTAAACACTTGCATCGATGTGTATAGGTCTTTTTTTTTCGAGAACATGCGAGCACGTATTTCATTAAGCAGGAAAAGAGTTTGGTACTACACCCTTACTGTTGGTAAACCGTAGATTACCAAAGCTCAAGACAACTCCCTAGGCTACCTCTAATCCGTACGAGATTGCGATTACATGATAATATACAGTGCGACTAAAGAGCAGCTTCATGCTACACGCGACTGAAGCACAGCCTGGCGCTTATAGCCTGCAGCAACCCAGAGATCAGCCTCAAAGCCTGATGGCCACTCCCAACTCCACCGGCGTCGATGCGATACGATTGAACGCAGTGGCGGATCTAGGAATTCATTGAAGAGGGGGCTCAACTCATCTTCAACCTCTAAAGCCCCTCCTCCATCTCTTTCATGCCTATAAAAATTAGGAGGGGCTCTATTGTCGCGGCAGCGGTAGGGGGGCTTGAGCCCCGCCCGCCCCACCGCTGGATCCGCCCCTGATTGAACGTCCTTGCATTCCTCTCCTTCCAACGGCTGCTTCTCGCCGTCGGGTCTGGATGCCATTGCAGCCATCGATCACGCATCACGTTTGCAGTCGTGCTGCCTGACCTTAGGCAGCTATCGGGACTGCATCAGCATCGCTGCCCGTACGATCGATTCAGGCTACGCGTAGTAACAAGGGACTTCACTACTGCACTTCCATGTTCCATCCTGTGTAAAACACGTGAAGGATCCAGTCCTTCAAACGACAAGCGCATGGCACAATGCACCGGAGCATCCTCTGCGATCTGCATGCGTGCTTCACAATTCATGCCAGCTCCCTTAACAAATATTTACTGATGTACCATTTCCATGTCTGGTGATTCTCATATAACCAACCACAGGTATGGTGATTTTCAAGCTGATGAAATGAACATATAAACAACCATAAGTTTAGCATATACAGAGGCAAGTGCTGTCAAACTGCAGCAGCAGATACAAGCGTTTTAACTAAATCGACAATGACAACTGGATTGCCATGGCACTGACACTCCTTAACACAACTCGAACTTTATTCCAAGCTAATTCGTCAAAGAGGATATTTATCAACTTCGACCAAGCACAACACAACTGATCACGACAGAGTTCTAACGACCAAGTCACGACAGATGAAAATCCGTACACCAAGGTTTTCCACAAGACCAGACAAACATCGCAATTCTGCTTCACGGCAGACAAACACAAATGCAAACACAGCAGTCTTCCACAAGCTTCAGATTGCCTTATTGAACCAGTCACGCAATCAAGCCCGCTCCATCATGTATTCGATGAGAGGTTTCTGCAGTCTCCCCTCGGTGCTCTCTATTATGGTGAGCCTCCGTGCTACTTTCATGAAGTCACTGTCACACACACAATATATAGTTTAAATGTACTAGTATATAGTAGACACTGATTATATACAAGGTCAATAAAAGCTGATGACAGCAAGGAAACGCTCACCTGAATGGCTCTTCGCCAGTATGCTTGACAGCACCAGCAGCATCACGGTAACAAAGGTGGCTCATTATTTCTGCCTTCTCAATTCCAAACATGTCAGCTAACTGACCGTATAGCTCTTCGTATGAACCAAAGATAGATAAGTCAATGGTGCGACCAACATCCTCTGATTCCATAAATACCTTGCAGTGCCCGGCTTCTAACCCAAGCTCAGAAGCCTCGCAACCTTGGGATGAGAAACCGATGCAAATCGATGAACCAGAACCATCAGATACATTTCCTGTCTTCTGAACATTGCCATCAGAAGAACTGTTTCCAGTAATCTCAGGGGAGAATGTTTCCCTTGATCCTCTAGAATTCATCTGCTGTTCAGTAAGGATCGGCTTTCCAAACAGCATTATATGGGGTTTCTTTGTGTCATCAGATTTCTCTGTGGCCTGTGGTGTGCCAATTGTCAACAAGCAAGAGACACTCTCATTGACTGGTGCACTGCTGATCACAAAACCCTTGGATATATGGGATGGCGGAGTGATAGCATCAAGCCGGTTAAAACCGCCGCCTTGGAAAAGACCGAGGTGCAGCTTGCTAAGCTGGTGGTCTGTTAGGGGTAAACCAAATTGAGCATGCCTGGCTCCCTGTATGCCTGCAGGAGCAATGTCCGAGAAACAGCGAAGAGCGCTGTTGCTTGGACCAAGTGGGTTGCCGTGGAAAATTGGATTCAACAGCTGACCGTCAAATGGAAAGTCTGGATGTTGGGGCATCCGCAACTTCTTTCTAGGTGGAGAAAATGGTCCTAGGTGAATCGGTGGAATGCTTGATACAATCTCCACAAGCCATGGATTGACACATTTCACATTCTGCAGCAAGTCAGGTTCATCCCATGTCACCTGCAATAAATTGGCAACTATGTGAAGGGGCAAAAAGACATAGTGCACATAATTAGAATGTGCTGATGCTTGCAGAGCTAATAAGGACAAAGGAAGCATCATCTAACAATAAATTGTGTACCAATTTCACAAGTAAATTCTTTTAGTGTTCAAAAGTAAATTCTTTCTGCATCTGCTATAACTGATAACATCAGACAATATAAGCTGGTGAGCTTCAAATGTCTCACTTAACACTGCTAGTAAGACACCTACATTCGTATTCCTGCATTGCCTGTCAAGCTATGTACCAAGGCAATTCCAAGAAACAAAAACATGCTAGGGTAAGGACAGATGAAGAACCAACAGGTAGCGCATTAAAGTTAAACTAATGCTAGATCAATATTATTGTTGGTGCATCAATCTCTTTATCAAGGTACGGATGTACAATGCTATGCTGCAATTAAAGATCAGCTAGCAATCTTATAAGGGCATTGATCATAGGCAAATGTAAGGTACTGCCATTAACTTGGAAAAAAAGGACCAATTGATTCAGGAGTCCAGGACTGAAAGACCTATATATAAATGGATGTTTTGTTGGAAATAGGTGAATGCTAAATCAGTTCACTCCCCACATTTCAATTTCAGCTAGACACATATAAAGCAGATCAAGTTTGTAAGGGAGGATTCATAAGTGTATCAAACAAAACCTCCAGTGTTCCCTAATGCCTCCTGATGCTAACAAAACGATGTTTACCATCTTACAAATTGTGCAGAAACAGACACAAAAAGCTACACAGCTAAAAGATGCTGCAAACTGAATCTGTCACCTATGATGATAGGATACATGGAGATGAGAAATAATGCTGTAGAATATGACAACACTGATCTCAGTGACCATTGACCACAAAAGACTGACAAGACAAACTAAAAATTTGAAAACTATACGTTCCAGAAGAGAAAGTAACTGAATCAAACAGATGGTATAGTTCACTATAGCTATAGGTAAAGTAGTCCAATTGTTTTTTCTAAGCTGTTCTTTATGTTTAGACCTGTACAAACCTTGTTTCTATCCTAGTCTAACACAACTAGAGATGTGATTTTTTTGCATGTCTAAGTATCTCTCCCAATAATTCCTCAGATGCCCAATTTCATAATTGTATTATTGTCTAGTAATATGAAGGCTTCCAGATGCTTCATGTGGGCTACAAACAGTTGAGCACCATGCACTGTGTGCTGGTCATCTTTTACGTGCACCTTCTAGTGTGAACCAGAGCACCTCAAGCAAACATCATGTTTAAGTGATTTATGCATATTCCATATTAACATTGAACCAATAGTTCCATAGCAGCAATTAATTTCACAGGGCATGAAGCATTCATAGTCGCATAGATACCAGAAACACAACACTATTAACCCCAAAAAAGAAGCAAGTTAAAAATAGCATGCATCAGTTCATAATGCAGTATGGCACATAAGTATGGGAAACATGGGATCAAGCAAAAACCTGAAGAAGCCTCCACGGTGAATTTGGCCATCTGATTGGGTCAGCAACCTGAGCAGAAGCTATCGTCCCCATAAACCAGCTGATCCTTGATGAATCCTCTGTCTCAAATGCCATCTTGAACCTCATCCCTGGGCACCACTGGTTCCTCATCGCGTTCTGCACCGATGCAGCCTTCACAACAAACTCCGGTGTGCTAGCTCTCGGGTAGTACACCACCTCAAATTGTTGGCCGCTCGCCGCTAGGCTTGCGGCCTCAACAACATCTGTGATCTTCACCTTCCCCCTGCCTCTCAGGTACCCACCAGGACCCCTCGTCATCTTACCCTCCTCATCCTTCAAGAAGGCCGACAGGGCCCCATACCCCGGGGCGTTCCACCCAGACATGCACTCCATGCCACCACAGGACACCCGCTTGGCACGGCGTATCCCGACGCACAGCTCGCCATGCTCGGTGCGCAGGAAGACGATGGAGTCCCCGGCGACGAGCTTCTTGTGGTTGACGAAGGTGCTCCATCCCGTGGTGAGCAAATGCCGGCGCGGCGTGCCCCGGTAAATGTGCCGGAACTTCCATACCTCCCCGTGCACGTCCTTGGCGAGCACCGTCTGCACGGGCGGGTCGGCCCGGTAGTCGAGCTTGGGGAAGATGGTCTCGGCGCAGTAGCGCGGCACGGAGAAGCCGCCGCCGTTGTTGGCGTCAGACTGCGTGAGCGTCTTGGCGAAGGAGGACAGCTTCTCCCGGGCGTCCGCGGGGTCGCCGCCGACGCCGAGGCCGAACTCGTCGGGCTCTCGGCAGAAGTCCACCTCGCCGGGCGCGAGCGGCACCAGGCGGATCTTGGCGAAGACCTCGTCGGTGTCCGGATCGGCCAGGAAGCGCACCCCGGTGACGGTGCAGAGCACGAGCGGCGGGAGCGGCCGCGCCCCGGCTGCGAGGTCGGCGGCCCCGCCGGCGTGCGCGTGCTCCGCGTGTCCCTGCGGGAAGTAGTAGACACGGGAGCGCACGGAGGGCATCTGCACCATGCCGCCGGCGCACGCGTGCCACAGCTGCGGGTCAAGGCACCTCTCCTCGCGCGCCTCCTTCATGGCCCCCTCCTCCTACTCGTCGTCTTCCTCCACCGCCACCACCAAATGCGATCACTGTCCAGCAGAGTAGCCTGCCACGTCCCCCGTTATTCACACGAACCCACCCAAGTACCAAACCACCCCACGCAACCCACGAAACGAGAAGCAAAGCAATTGGAACGGAACGGCGACAGCAGAAGCGATACCTCCTCCACGAACGCCCAAGGGTTCCAACTGGCAGATCATGGGGGCGCCGGAACCGCTACTCCGGAAGAAGAGACGTTGGCACCGGGCAAAGCGGATGAGAAATCTACATCAGGGCCGGCATCGGCCCGGGCAACGGCTCTGTCCGAGGACACCTCCCCACCCAAGCTTTGCTTCCGTTGCCCTCGCTCGCACCAGGAGACGACGAAATCTCGACGGCGGCGAGGTGGGGAGAGAAAGAGAGAGGCTGACGGTGGTGGCGCGCGCGCTGCTACAGCGGCACACACGCAAACAGTGGGTTGGAATTATGGCGAGGGAGGTGGCCTGGGACTGGGACGCCTCTCTCTCCTTGTTGGTGATGACTGATGAGTGCCGCTCGCCCCGCTGCAGCTGCAGTAGCACACAGCACCACAGCCCAGTGGAAGCGCGGCCCCACCGGATCCGCCGCGCCCGCACGAACAGCCGACAGCCGCTCGGCAGGTACACGGGACAGACGATCCCCTACTCCCACCATCGGGAGGGCATGACGCGCGGGGCCCCCGCCTGCCGGGGAGGCGGATTTTCTGCTGTCGGTGGGGTGTGGTGCGGCCGGGCAACTCGCGGTGGTGGTGGTGACTCCGTTCCGTTTTTGCCGGTCGTGTCGTGGTGAGATCGTGTCCTGTTTGAATTCATTCACCTCGAGATGATCGGTCATCCACTGCCAGTCCAACAGCCTCCTGGTTTATCTCAACCGACCGACCCACAGATTATTCGTAACTGCAACAGTACGTGCTACTACTAATAGTAATTATGAAAAAAGATTCAAAAGATTAGATGAGCTACTGGAAATAACGTCTCAGATGGGGACGCCCACAGGGCATGATGCCAAAGTTGCTGCGACGGGACTCCAGCTGCACTGACTGATGAAGAGCACACGCTGCTCGCCACCGGAACATCATGTGGAATGTCCATTCCATCTCCAACTCCTCGGAGGCCAGAGCATGCATCATGAACCGACGCCCCGATCTTCAGCGTACGGCACGCCATTTCCAGCGCAGGAACTGAGCCCTTGTTTAGATGACATCAAAATTCCAAGTTTTTTCACTCTCTCCATCACATCAATTTTTAACCGTTTGCATGGAGTATTAAATGTAAGTAAAAAAATAACTAATTACACAGTTTAGTTATAAATCACGAGATGAATCTTTTGAGCCTAGTTAGTCCACGATTGGACAATATTTATCAAATAAGACGAAAGTGGTATTATTCATCGGTTTGAAATTTTTTCCCAATCTAAACAAAGGGCTGAATCACGAGAGGTTATGGGCCAGGGTGGTCTGCCTCACATTTGTACGCGCGGCCACACGGTTGCATGCGGATTGCGGCGATTGAATTGGCGGGGTGGAACCGTACGTGCGAGTGTGTGGTAGTGTTCTGTACTCCTACGTGCGAGTGTGTGGCTAGCGAGGCGTCTGTTCTGTTTTTGAACAACGCAATGCGGTGCAGAAAGACATCCAGCACACAGTGACAACTGACAAATGGCACCACTCACTGCTCGACCGATCATGTTCACTTGACAGTGAAAGAGAGGAGAGGTCAAATTTGGACTGGGCGTAACTAACTTTGCCAGAAAAAAAAAACGGAAGCGAATGTTTTTGAGGTTAACGCGCGCGGCCAAGAATGGCTAGCAGTACGTTCGTTTCGCTGGTTTATTGTGGCTGAAAGTACTGTTCGCTGGTTTATTGTGAGAGGAAAAACACTGCTAGATGGCTGTTGATTCCGCTGAATAGCTCAAACGATTAGGGTGTAGGCCATGTTTAGTTCATGGCAAAATACAAAAAGTTTTCAAGATTCTCCGTCACTCGCATATACCGACACATGTATGGAGCATTAAAGGTAGATAAAAAAAAATAACTAATTGCACAGTTTATCTGTAAATATCGAGACGAATCTTTTGAACCTAGTTAATCTATGATTAGATAAAGTTTATCAAATACTACAGTGCCACAGTACTTTTTTTAAAAAAAATCGCAAACTAAACCTGGCCTAAGTCGTAGAAAACGGCGGTGGTGCAGTGCAGTAGAACAAACTGGACTAGTGGAGGCGTCCGCATCATCAAGGGATCCCATCGCGTCGTTGTTGCGTGTCGTCGTCGGATTCAGCTGCGAGCGGAGCTGACGGCACGGGGTCGGGTGATGATGCGATGCTCGGGAAAGCCGTGCGCGCACCCAGGCCACTCGTGTCGTGATGACGGCCGAGTCCCGCGGCCGCAGCCGCAGCTGCGCGCGTGTGCTCGGTCCGGTGCCGCTGGAGCCTGGAGGCTTGCTGGGTTTCAGGACTCAGTTTCTAATATATTTATATTTTAAAAATAGTATAGAAGAGTTTTATTTTCTATGAAATTTTCTCTACTTCCATAAAACTCTTATCGTCTCTTACTTCATTAATACGGTGCCACGTCAGCATATTTAATACCCATAAAACTCTAATGAAACTCCATTAAGACTGGCCTCAGCGAGCCGAGCGATCACCAAAACCAGCCAGAGGCTAGAGGCCCGTTTCTACGGACATTTTTCTCATATAAGTAGCTTCCACTGTACTCGTTCTGTCCCAAAATTAATGCACGTATTATTTTTCTAAAATCTAATCAATTCAAAATTTAACTATTTTTTTAAAAAATAATGCAGGCATTTTATTATATACTTAAGCAGGTTTAATATGAAAAAATATTGCATGATTAATCAATGAAATTTGTCTAATATCATAACAATTATTATTTTAAATATATATTAGCAAATGTGTCCATTCTTTGCAATGAACGTATATCTTATGGCTCAGAAATTTATGTGACGGTTCCAATAAATATTATTATTTTTAGTATATACTAGCAAATATGTACATGTGTTGCAGAGAGCACGCATACTGTGGTTTGAAAATTTATGCAACAGTTATTCATATGTTCCAATGTGTATTGAAATTGAGCTTTGTATCGTCGCTGAGCGCATAAACATGTGCAGTTGTAACTCGTATAAGCATAGGTCGTGTGTCTAACTCGAATACAGATTAGAAGATATGTGAGGACACTTTGAGAAGTAAAAGAACGACAAAAAACCACTTTGCTCTTTAATATATAATAATAAAATTGTTTAAACTTGAGGTTTGTTGACTCTTTAAAATCCTATATATGCATTCTCTTTTGTGATAGATGCAATATCTCATTATAGTTTTTCTTATAGTTTCTAAAGAAGGGTGCCCCTAGATAGGTTAGTCTACTATTTAAGACCTTGCTCTAGAGACAATTTCGGAGTTGCAAAAGAAAACTCCATCAAACTCTAGTCATCTTTGTCGTGTCTTCTTCCATGGTGCCACTCCCTCGCTGGTTCAGTGGATTTGCTTGCAAGCAATCGATCGGTGCTTCTACTACCTCTCGGCATTATTATCTTGTTGTGTGTGTGTGTTGTCTTGCGACGTGAGATTCTTCATTCTTCACATCTATTCCTGGTAATAATGTATCAAAACCAAGACGAAGTACCTTTTATCTCCAGATGGCTGTACACTACTATTATACTAGTAAAAGTTTGCTTAGCAAAGCTTACAAAACAAACTTCTAGGATAATATCTAGGAGAAACTTTACCAAATAGTATTTCGCGGAGAAGTGATTCTATGCTAATTGCATAGAGTGATCCACTTAAATGAATTAAGCGATTGGAAGCTAAAGAAATAGCCTTTTCTGATTGACTTCTTGCACATAAACATCTTTTACCTATAGTTTCTCTTAGAAAATCCAAGAGAACCACTTCGAACTACATAATTGGTTCTCATAGCGAATTAGGAGCAGGAGGAGCTCTACCAAACATGCACTAACTGCTGCATTTACTTCCTCCGTTACAAAATATAAGGTATTACACAAAAAGAAGTCTGATAAAGACTAACTTGTCCCTCACTAATTATTTAGTTCAGTTGTCAATTTGCTTAATTGTCTAGTGACACATACTCCGTAGTTTAGAAAGGCATACATGCATGCTATTGATTTCGACCACCTGTTACATGAGTCATTTTATGTAAAATAGAGTTTAAAAGGCATTAATAAATGAGGTCTAAGGGGTAGGCACATGTAGTTAGCATTGGACAGTTTTTTTAAAAAAAAACTTATAATTTGAGACAAAGTTGAAACATTTAATACCTTATATTTTAGGACAATGGAGTAGTACTGAGCAGTAGACCATGTAGTATTATTACAGAAAGCTTATACCTGTACTGTTGAAACTACTAGTAGAAATTGAATGCCCTTTCCCAATTTGTCGCCGGGTTCCTCTCATTCATCCCCGTCCCCAGCCCCAACCCCAGCTGTCGGATCTCAACCACCACCGTATCAGCAGCGAGAACCAAAGCGAGAAGAAAAGCCAAAGGCTCCTTTGACCCGTGAACAGTGCTTCGGACCCCACCGTGCGCTGACGTCACCGACCACCAAGGCCCGTCCAAGCGCACGTGGCCCCACGGCGGCAGGCGGCAGGCGGCAGCCGACAGCGACCCCTCATTCACGGGCGCGCCGGCGTCACGGACCACCCCCACCCCCACTCCACAGCCCCCCACGGCCACGCCTCCCCGTCCGTCCCGTCCCGTTGCTTTCCGCGGCGTTGTCCCTTGCGGGGGATGACGTGGCGGCCGGCGCCCGGTGCCTTGGCTGTTCTGTTCTTCGCCGCGGCGGGTTCGCGTTCGCGGTCCTGGCACCTGGGTCCGCCGGTCGGACCGGGACGTGGTGGGGGGGCTGGAGCCGACTGGACCGGTATGGACCGGGGCGGCGGCGTGTCGGGTCGGGTCCGGCCTGGACCACGTACGACGACGTCGCTGTAGCGTTATCTGCAAGGACGTTTTCCTGTCGCGCGGCAGTGACTCTTCAGTACGGTTTGTTTTCATGTGTGCTCGGCTGCGCCTGTCAGTGTCAGATACAGTATATGTTAGGAATAATAAAGCCACAAATGATCAAGTCCTGTAGCATGATGCCAAGACTCAAGAGTAAAAAATATGCGAGTTGAGCTACAGATGTGCTCGACGACGTTACCAGGAGTCCTGTACTACTAAGCATTTATGATTTTTTTTACCGTAGTAAGTAAGTAGTCAGTACGTGTACAACTAGTTACCAGGACACCCTATCATTGTACTCCCTACGGTGCAGTACGTCGAACGGACGAACACTAGTACTCTCCACTGTTGACGACAGCGATCTCCTCCGATCCGGACACGCACGCACTGTCGCATTGCAGGCCGTCCGGGTCCGGCCAAGCCTTTTTGACTGTACACAGTGGCACAGTGCCCCGCCGTCCCCGTACACCGCGCTGCTCTACGTGTACGTAACGTAACGTCTGCGTACGTACGTAGCGTAGCGACGATGCGTATCGTATGGTGTCGTCGTTTTCGTGTCCAGTTGGCGTCGTCACTTATGCTACCACCACCGTACTACCCGTCACTGTCCCGCTACGCGACGTGACGCGCGGGGCCGCCGGAATGCCGGATCCCCCGGACGTCTGTTTCATTCGCCCATCATCCATCGTCGTTTGCCGCCGATGCCGGCGTTTCCCGTTTTGGACCGCGTTCGCTCGCTAGCTGCGGCGTCGCACGGTGCATCATCATGTCATGTGCAGTGGAAGCTGCAACGGAAGAGAGACAGACAAGGCGACATGTACAGGTCATCCGCTGTTTCGGTGGTTGGATCGCGCGTGCTCACATGCGTGTGTTGGGTCTTGTTGTGACCGCGCGCGCGGCGATTACTGTGACAGTTTTACCACTACTACTCCTGTACACGAAGAATCAGTGGCAGGGTTTCAGAGATTGCCTCGGGATCGGCAGTTTTGACCGGAAGCAGA
Source organism: Saccharum spontaneum (assembly GCA_022457205.1). Lineage (NCBI taxonomy): Eukaryota > Viridiplantae > Streptophyta > Magnoliopsida > Poales > Poaceae > Saccharum > Saccharum spontaneum. The sequence continues at coordinate 15,880,025 of CM039582.1, forward strand.
GCACGCAGCGACAGCGAGCGAGACGAGGTGGGCACCCACAAATTAATGAATCCCAACACGGCAATTTCTTCGGTGCGCACCAATGCGTGCGTGACGTCGCCCGGAGCTGACCCAACCTGGGGAGCATCGCCCTCGGAACTGCCGTCTGGAATTCATACTCCTGCCTCTGGATTCTGCTGCAGTCTTCTTCCCGAGCGTAAACAACACAGATCAAGTCTCGTTAATGATCCACTTGACGGAACACCAGCCATGGTGACGCGCCCTGAAATCAGTGGCGCAGCATGCGTGCCTGTGCCTCGGCGTGACGTCCAGCGGCTTGACCATCAACCTATATGGATCCTGGGACACCGCTGGCCTGGCGTCGTCACCGTCCTCGATCGCTCGCCTCGCCTCCGCTTCTCACATCACGTGAAGCGAGCAACGCGCCTAGTGATCCTGGGACACCGCTGGCCGGCAACGCGCCCGTGCATCGCGCGACCGACCCAGGTGCCGCCGCCGCCGGCAGCGCGCCGAGCGATCCGTTCAGCAGGTCAACGGCAAAGTAGCGATCCTGTGTGGGCATGCCAGGCCACCATCCATGTCCATGACCCATTCCACCCGCGCACCGTTACCGACCCCCTTCTCCGCGAGGCTACCAGCGGGAGCGGCTGACACGCACGTCGTGTGCTCCAAAAGGCGCCGGCCGCCGGCTCGCCAAAGCTGCCGCGGCGGTTCGGCCGTCACGTCGGCGGCCACCACCACAGCCTCAAGGCGCTCGCACAGCGACGCGGCCGCGTGACATGCTGCTACATCTCACCCGGCTACAAAAGCAAAGCAGGTGGCAAGCACTAGCAAAACACAGTGGCCTATGATCGCGATGACGCGGCCCTGACCCCCCTCAAGATCCAAGGCATGCCAGCTCCAGTGCTTCTGCTCGTTCATCCCTTCATGGTCAAGGGATCTGACTTCTACCCAACAGGACAAAAAGAATAGGCTGGTCATGACCTCGATCATCATCTCACTGCAATTTTGGTTGCAGGGCCCCTTTCAATTCTTGACGACTGTACTGTTCATAGTTTGGTGTTGGGCACCAACCCAAGTCCCAAAATACTAGCCATTCCGGCAAACACGCACTTGGTCAGTGCTCAGTGGGTTTAATTATCGCATTATATTGGTGTCAGATCTAATCGACCTGATCGATCATAGTACTCAGGTGAGAACGAACGACACGTGCCGTATCAGATCAGATTATGAGGACGATTAGGACACGGTTTTCTTTCTAATTCTTTCCTTGATGATGACGAGTCAACAAAGAACTGGCAAGCTCTTAGCATCGATTATTGTCAATTGTCATCATTGCAGCTCGACACCTCGGCACACAGGAAGAGAATGCACATAACAAATGGGTACACGAAGCAAACGAGGTGACCTGGGCTGATTCTAGCACCACGGCTTCCCATGAACCCGGAGTAGCCAACAAGGAGGCAAGGATATTCACTTGCTTATATCTAGTGAACAGCAACGGTTGCGGCCTTTTTTAAAATTGCCGATTGAGGAAGATGGTGTTGACGATTAAAATTGTCTTAGTCCTGATAGGTTTTGGCCATTGGTGTGGATCTCGAATCGTAAATGACCTCGAAATGGGATAAAACTAGCCACCCTATAAATATGAGAGGATATCCAGTTCATCAAATATAAACAAAATCACTATTTTAATTTTTTCAGCCTCCATGTTTGCTATTCTACAAGCATCTCAACGTTGTTGATCATCTATAGTGTCATTATTGCTGTGAAGATCAACAAGAAGCAATCAAGAGGTCAACTTCCTTTTATCGATCATGGAGGAGTACTGAGGTATTGCACCACAATATTACTACAACAAACCATGAATTATCATATTGGTGTTGCTCATAATGGCCGTAAACATATTACATTAGCTAATATTCATTCAAGCAATGGTCTTTATCATGCAAATTATAATTCTGAATACTATAAGCAAAATCCAATGTCAATAATGCATTGTTTGAGTTTTAATGCTACTAGAAACATACGACATGCGTAGGTAGTATATCCTTGTGCATCGGTAGCGGAAAAGGTTTATATGTTGATGGACAACTATCAATGCTAAACTAAATGTTGAGTTCAACCAATTCTTATGAGACTTTATATGTGAATGATTTTGCTAATATGCAGCATGTTGTTTCCTTTAATTCATCATGAACAAATCTGCAATGTGTGGTTTCACCACAAAACATATTGGTGAATGAGAGAATTGGCTATACTAATACTAATTATCTAGTTAGTTATTCTCAACCTTCACAATACACTTCTAGAGGAGAGGTTTCACTTCCAAATTCAACACCTTATAGGAATCTTAATGTTCACAATTCGGCTTCACATGTTAATAATAACTCTAGCCAAATCAATGAAAATATAACAAGCATGTATTCACATTTACATGTCGATGCAACATTTGGTTTTGCCCCCTATTCAATCACAGAGTTTTGACATTACTCACCATTCATTGCCGAAAACACGACTACTACAACCTCCAGCACCTAGTGAACTATCATTATCATGATCTACATATGACTGATTGGACCTTTGCTAATCAAGTCCAAAGGACTAACAACCAAAACTGGTGAAAGGATCTTCGGATGGCCAGGGGGTAGAGGTTGAATAGCCTAATTTAAAATTGGGAATTTAGTGTTTCTGGCCTTATTCTAGATTGCAATGGTGATTTTGATTCTACTTTTTAAACTTTGTGATTTTGCCCTTAAGATTTTAAACTGTCTCTCAACGCAAAATAACACTTAGAACTTGTTCGTCCTTAACTTTGTCACTCATCTTTTGAAAACCGAAATGAAATCCATCAATAGGGGCATGGAAACCACTGGTTGCTCATTAATCAATCATCATTGTGACCTAACTCATAATGCCTCTACAAAACACATGTTAGTCATAATGATTGCAGGGTCATTAATCGCCAAAACCGAATTAGGAGCCTAAAGCTTTCATAGTGATCAATCCCACACAAGGAGACACAAAGATATATCCCCGTGGGTCAGCAACTTGCCGAATATCTACGTCCACATTGAGGCAAGCCCATGGATCATAGCTCCTCTATCAAGCATACAATCATACGGGTTGGCTCTGATGTGGGCACTTGATCCTGAGCCGATTCGATCACAAGGTGCTTCTCGAAGCCTCGATTCCACTAGAGTGGTTTTTTGCCTCCTCCAGCAGGGATGAACCCAATAGCTTCTCACAAACACCTTCGGAGCACCTCATAATCTTCAATTGAGTGGTTTGACAGAGTACCGCTGCTCTAAGCCACCTAGATGGCGGCAACCACCAAGAGTAACAAGCAAACCCACAACAAACTTGATCTCTAGTGCCACACTGCCACTCGATACAATCTCTCAAGCAAATACACTATGATCACTCCATTCTCGCCAAAGAATGCAATCACTAGCAAGCCAATGTGAATAAAGGCTTAACTCAAATTCTAGTGTGTATCCAGCAAGAGGGGGGGGGGTGCAAGGGGTGTGCCATGCACGGCTATACCCTCTATTTATAATCCACAAACAACTCTAGCAGTTGGAAACTTGGTAGGGCAAAAAGGGTGCATCAGAGAGCTCCGGTGCACACCGGAGCTTTCCAACAGTAACTTCAACGGTTAAATTAAACTAGCCGTTCAACTCCGGTGAGCTTTCCCAAGAGCTCTGGTGCCAATTAGCTCATGGTGAAACATCGAATGGCTCCGGTTAGTGCAAAAACTACTCCGCTCCTTTTCACAATCCTTTTTAAATGACAACTTAAACAGGTCTCCCAAGAAAAATAAAATTTTAGTGTCCGTCTGAACCTAATATGGAAATAAAAAATGTCGTTCTCTCTTCTACTACTATTTGCTGACCTGAATGAGCTAGTCCTTGGCAGCAGTTTGCTGACCTGGATTTATACGAGCTAGCAGAGGTATCCTTAGACAGGAGCCCTAATTGCGTTGCACTGCACCGGACACGTGTGAAGGGCCGGGCCGGCACGCGCCCGTGCATCGCGCGATCCAGTTCAGTAGTCCCACCGTCCCCATGCATGTTCGCACGCTGACCGAAACCTCAGAACCAAGATTGCACGCGACCGACACGTCGTTGGATCAAAAGTGCGACTGGCACATCAAAAGCGACTCTGGCCGTTCAGCCGTCACATCGGCGGCTCCAAGCACTGAAGCACCAGCACCACACAGCGTGGCGAACAATGAACATTCGAAAAGCCGATGCTACCGCTACCCCGCTAGCATAAAACAGTGCGCCCCCGTTTTATCATGCTGTCCTTGCAGAGGGGCGAGGACTCAAGGGATAGATGCAAGCTCCCTCCTTGTTGATGCTTTCGGTTCAAGCTATCTGAGCACCCATATGATCACTGCAAATTTTGGTTGGGTATCCCTTTCAGTTCAATGTGGTGGGGGGGGGGGGGGGGGGGGGGGGGGACCGCGAGTTCTCAAATACAATCATTCCAGCCATTGCTCTCCGAGTCAATGCATAGTTAATGGTTTGCTTGCTGTTAGATCCGACGATCTGACATCACTCAGGTCAGATGGGACACCATGGTACAAGGATTAGAATACAGTTTTTTTTCTTTCTGTTTTTTTTTCCGTGGTGATAAGATGCCAAAGAATGGGGGCCTTTTATCATGGATTGCTATCATCATTACAACACAATACCTGAGCAGTCGGCAAGAGGAGAATGTACAACGTCTGCAGTGCTCCCCCACTTTTGGCGGGGGCGCAATACAAGGAGCATCTGGGGCTGCCGATTGTGTCGGCAGCAAGGAATGGATTCAGCCTTTTGGTCTTTTGATTGATGTACTGTCTTCAAAAAGAATGAGGTCACTTGGGGTCCTTCTAGCATTCGTCTATGGATACTGCCTTCGAGGCATCCAGGTAATTCAGTCGGCAGGTACCTAGGAGGAATTCTGGGAGTTCTTCATATGTGTTGCCCTGCATGAGGCAAATCATGAAATTAAAGCATGTACTATGAGAGTGAGAAAGAAACATAAATCTTCTGTGATCTCTACGGATATATGCTCAACCTCAGGGCAGTTTTCATGTGAACAGGCATTTTGTGAATTAGCTAGTTGCACGATCATCATAAATCTTCTGTGATCTTTACTGATGTATGCTCAACCTCAAGGCAATTTTTAAGTGAACAAGCGTTTTGTGAATTAGCTAGATGCACGATCGGTTACCTGTACCAAGAAGGCCATTTCGATCACCAGATTGTTCAAGTAGCCAAGCACTAGGCTCACGACACCTCGTGCCACTGTAGATGAACCTATATCAACTCCAAGCTGGAAAATTACAGGCAAAGCTGTTCAGAGCTGAATATACCTTCTGGGATCACAGAGAACATATATTTATGTTGTAACATGCAACGTTGTCAGAAAAGTAAGTTTAAATCCAACGGATATGTAACAAGTCAAAAGCAACCTCCAGAATATTTGGTGTTCTAACACCTTATCAAAAAAAGAAGATATAGTAGTGGTAAAAGAAATTGAAGCTGACATTATTTTGCCGTTGTATACTATGCAGGGAGAAATATAATCATAACAAGTCAAATTAACTGCTCCAAATCCAGTAGGAACGAAAAGCACGCTGCAAAGCTGCATTGGGATGATAAATCATAGTAGAATGCAACAACAGAAGCTAACATATGACATGCTTATAGCTTACCTCCAAATAGTTGTTTCCACGGAAATAATTGATTTCTAATGCTTGTCCAACCAAGCAAGCTTTCTTGCCCACACTCTGTCTAACAATCCAAGATCCCTAAATGGACACACATTCCAAACATAAGACATCGACAGTTTACTGAGTACAGCTTAAAACAAATCAAATAAGGCTCAAAGTGCAAAACAAACCTTTGAGATGTAAGGGATGAGCTTGAACCTTGAATTTCTGAATGCATTGTCTCCGTTTACAAATCTTTCAAGCAGAGGGACCTTTTCTAATGGTGTATCCATCATATAATACAAAGCTAAGCTGTATGTGGTTGAACCAGGAACCTGTATCCATCCGATTATAAGCAAGGAATTAAATCGTTATACAGCATGTGACATATGAAGTATCAACCCATATATACACCACAAAAATATCTCACCTGTATGTTTACAACGAAGAAGAATTTGGTGCCTCCTTGTGCTGCGCATTTCTACATAAAAGCTATTGGTAAATATCTTCATTACTGCTGATGAAACAAAATTACTGGCTTTAGCATAAGATACCTGGACTAGTCCCCCAGGGCGACCAGCTAGATCATCCTCACGCTTATCAGACTTTATCCAATCAGCACCTACCATTTGCATCAGGGTACTATTTGCCTTGATCTGTCAAAGTTACATGTAAGTTGTATCAGCATCATTATGGTAACTTCAACCAACCATTTAGGATTTATATTGAACCACGGTGTTTCCCTACAGTTTACTTTTCGAAAAGGTAGCAGTAGTGATAACATGGCTAGTGACAATTATCCTGTAAGCTGCCCATCCCCACAGTAATCCAGTACCAAAGAGGTTCAGGATGGTTTGCACCAAACTAAGATATTTAAATTTCTTTTTTTTTTTCAGGATTTGATCTTTGCAGCATATCAAGCAACCTTTAGACGATCGTGCAAATAAGTCTCTCCCCGGATTAAGAATGTCGTAGGATCTGTCATTGCCCAAGTAGAAGGTACTGTATAGCTCGAATCTTTGGGAAGAGTATATCCATAGCAACATGGCCCATTATCAGCATCTGCAGCTCCCTGTAAATCAACGTATCCTCTTTTCTGAACTAAAATAGAGGAAAAAGGAGGAGAAGAAAGATCAAAACTAGAACAAAAGAAAAAATAAAAAACTTTGGTCATTGGGCAGTAACTGTAACACACCTGCAAGATCATGCAACCTTTTTACAAAAACAGCAGCAGTGGACAATTTAGCATGACGCTGATCCTGCAGAAGAAATGCCAAAACATTAGATATGACAAGTAAAAATAGTTACTGACTTTGTATGTCCTGTTTAAGTAATGCCATTCTTTGTAATTAAGTTGCTGCTCACTTTTTCGAGAAAAAAAAAGTTGCTGCTCACAGTTCACTGTTCTGACATAAAAGGTTCCACCTTTTCAAGCATGGACACATTCAATATGCTCAACTCTTATTTTAATTGTTGAAAATGTAGAAGCTATGGTATGTACTAAGAGGGCCGCAAGCACACTCAATGTAAGCTAAATATTCAGAGCGAACTTTTTTTTTATGGGTCATTCAACATTATTTGGCAAACGGGCTCTAGCTCAGTCGGCTAGAGAACCTCAGTAGCACCCCCCATGTCCTGAGTTCGACTTCCCACAGGAGCGAATGAGTTCACAGGAGCGAATGTCAGGATGGGGGCAGAAAAAAATCCCCTCGTCCGTCCCCACAACCAAAGCGCAGGTCTAAGGCCCGGCCCGGTTTTGACAGGGTTACGGTTCTGCAGTGTATGGGTGGGGGCGCAGGTCGAGTTTTCATTCAACATTATTTGTCTTAAATAAATTTGAATGCCACAGAATTTTCAATGGGAAAAAATAGGTCATCAGCATATTGATATAAATCACACAGACACATCTTTACTATGACGTATGACCAGAAGATAAATAGTACCACGGGCTCACATCTGTACTATGACCAGAAGATAATAGTTCAGAAGATGCGATGTAGAAGAACTGACTTTGTGAATAAGAACAATGGTAAGTTATTAGCATGGCAAAGTTTGATCATGCAAATACAATGAACTCACCGAAGCATGCGTGCTCTCATCAGAAGGAAACATAACTTCTCTCTGATCATATTCTGATTCATCTGGTACATCAAAGAACTCGTCTGCCGCATCATTAAGTTGAATAAAGGAACCGGTACTGCTTAAGTGCCTGTTAGAACCACCCACTGATCCTTCAGTAGGACCCTCAAGTCTTCTGTTCTCATTTTCTTGCTGAATTTCCAAATTTATTCGCTGATTTTCACCTTGTGGTAGTCCCATGTCCCTGGTCAACTCACCAGATGAGAACTCCATGCAAGCACAATTACCATTTTTTGCTCGGAAGAATTCTCGTAGTGCTGAAAAAATGTAAGTTCGCAGAGTATTATCAAAATTTGCAAAAAGAGAAATTTCATGGTTGCATCAGGCAAGATGTATTGACCTAATGCAAGACATACCTGCTACTCTGCCTAGCATACGTATAGTGATATATTTGGCAGATGATGTAAACAGATAAGACTTCCAGAATTTCCAATCTATGGCAAGCATGTGCTTTACAACTGATTGTCTTCCTTGATTGACTGGTGATATTACATAACCTCCACCTAAATATTCAACAAGGTACATATCAATTAAGTGTACGAAAATACAATAGTAAGTTTAGTTCCCAGAGATTTGACTGAAAGTAAAGCATACATTACTTTTAAGACATGCACGGATGTAGCCTCTCTCAGGACGACATTTGTAGTGGAAAACAGAGTGGTATAGAATTACTGAAAATTCAAGATAAGTGTCAGATCTAGATAAGTAATAGATCTCTCTTTCTCATTCAAGATACATATCACTTTTTGACAAACAATAGTACCATAAGTTCCATCATCTTCTCGCCTCCAATATCGTCTAAGTAATAGATCTCTCTTTCTCATTCCCCTGAAAACTAAATATAATGCAATTACAACTTAACAAATCATGCATATAAAAATAGCAGGATAATCAATCCAGCACCAGACCATGGTAACCAGTCGCCTCTTAATTTCTTGTGGATTATGTCTGTATGCCCATCAAGATGCTCGACCACCTTTCCTTCCCGCAAACAGAAGTCCCATCTGAAAAAAGAACTCAACTATTAATTGGTTGAAAAAGAAACAAAATTAAGTCAGGCGTATGCATATCATAGTCATATGGCCTTGAGTTTATTACTGAGAGAACAGTAGAGAAGGTAGTTAAACACATTGGAAATATAACTAACAGTCTAAAAAAATTAGAGCAGCCTAGGAGGAACCAGGTGGCATTTTATTAAGAAGAAAATACAGATTCTTGAAGAGTTTCTCTACTTTAGCTAGTACAAATGAATTGTTCATGCCAAGTTTGAGTGTAACACTAATAATCTCAGGTTTAGAATAGATGCTAGTTTAGGAAGTGTTTAAGCCGCCACCTATTTGTTGCTTGTTGGTATCACTTTTAGAAAGCTAGGTGAGTATCAACAGGGGCAAACTATGTAAAAAGCAATGTACTCATTCCCTCTCTAGATACATTACGTAAGCTTTGTTTTGGAGAAACAAAAGCTATAGTAGTACAGAGGATGTACAGTAAGATTTTTTTAAATTTATTTATTGCAGGGTGGGGTGGGGGGCTAAGTTTCCAGCAAATTT